>AYEL01062456.1:0-13379 GCA_000484575.1 Olivierus martensii
GAGCTGTACATTTGTACATTTATATGTATCATTGTCTTTTACTTTTTTATTCTCCTTGTTACCCTATATTTTTGCTTGTTATATATATACACACTCAGCCCTCGATTTACATGGTAGATACATATTGTTCCTGGAAAAATCATGCAAACCGAAACCGTGTAAAACGAGACGCAGAATTCATACAAAATAGTAGGATATCTTTCGTGTAAAACAAGACGCAGAATTCATACAAAATAGAAGGATATGTTCATGTGCAAACCGAAACCTGTAAAACAAGATGCAGAATTCATACAAAATAGAAGGATATGTTCAATCGTAAAATGAGACACAGAATTCATACAAAATAGAAGGATATGTTCAATTTAAGTGACATGTAAATCAATCTAAAGAAATTAATGAAAAGTCGAGAATATGTTCTTTATGCCAATCTATCTATAAAAGATAATGAAGAGTCGAGGATATGTTTTTTATAACCGTGTCGAAAATAAAGAAAAGTCGAAGATATGTTCTTTATAATTGTAAAATGAGAAAAAGTCGAGGATATGTTCTTTATAACCGTGTAAAATAAGATTAGGATTAAAGGAAAAAATGGGATTGGTTCATTAATTTTTAAAGACAATTTAATGCTTATGGAAAAAAAGGGATTGGTTCATTAATTTTTAGACACAATTTAATGCTTATTTTTTTTTTATTTGTGAAAATGAAAACATAAACATTTTAATTAACATCAAATGTGGTACAAAAAATAACAAATTAACAATATTCCGTACAAATAAAAATAATAAAAGCATTCAAACATAATTAGGTGTCGGTGGGCCGAGAATTTATTATACTACAAATCAGTTGTGCAGCATTACTCGTTCTCGGAGGAAAAAGCGTCAGCTATACTTTCTATTTAAACTAATGATTCACAACGGCAATTCGAGAATGAGTTATTAACAGTGACTTTTTTGCATTTTTTTATGGTTCTAGGACCTCATATACAGTATATAAATATATATTGTGACATACACATTTTTAAAATTAAAATCAGAGTTTTGTGAAGAATTACTTCACGAATACGGAATATTATTTAAGAGCGGGTAACCTGTAAGCATTTTATTTAATTAGAAAATATTAATAAAAGTTAACCTTAATTAAATTAATAAGTAAAATATGTTATTTAACAAATAACATATTTTGCCTTGATTAGGCAAAATATCTAAATATAGCAAATATATTAAATAGCAAATATATAAATATAGCAAATATATTATAAAAAATCTAAATATAGATATTTTGCCTTGATTAGGCAAAATATCTATATTTTGATTAGGCAAAATATCTAAATATCTCTTTAGGTCTAACATTTTTCAGCATATCTGTGATGTTTCAAAATTAATTTGATAATGTTTATATTGTCTTCCATTTTTTCATATTTTATTCTCTGATCTTTTCATTCCTGGATTTGTATTTTTTTGCCTTTTATCAATTAATCATCTCATATTTGTAATTTTGTTTGCTGTTTTTTCATATCATTTATTATTATTAACAATTTCTTAGTGATTTCTTCCTTAGTACCTCAACTGTCCTTTCCTTCTTTTATTTTTCTCTTTTATGGATGCCATGTTCTTTAGAAGCTTGTTTAGACCAAGTTAATGGCCTTTTAGGCTTCCTCTACGTAAATAG
The DNA here is from genome assembly GCA_000484575.1 of Olivierus martensii. Taxonomy (NCBI): domain Eukaryota; kingdom Metazoa; phylum Arthropoda; class Arachnida; order Scorpiones; family Buthidae; genus Olivierus; species Olivierus martensii. The sequence continues at coordinate 1,669 of AYEL01062456.1, forward strand.
CTTTTTCACTTTTTGAATAATAAAAATTCTATGTCATGGGGCATCAGGATTTTAGAGATGCTTAGGTGGGGCATGGCCAAAAATAGTTGGGAATCACTGGTATAAACAATGAAGAAGAAGAAATCAATTCTGTAAATGGCAATAACATAATACTGTAGTTTGCTGTTTTCTTTTTAATTTTCATGAGTCAAAAATGAATTTTTTCCTATTCAGAAAGAATACTAAGATATTCAAAAAAGTGTGTATTATATAGAGAATATACACTATGCCATAAGCTTATCATATTTTGTCTTATATTGTGCATAAAACTTTATTATGCATATTGAACTGCTGTTTTGAAAACATTTATTCACACACTCAAGCATACAACAAACAATGAAAAGAAAAAAGAGAAGGAAAGATTAAGTCTATAACCGAATATTTAAATTAGATTGATTATTATTTTGCTTATTAAATTTCCTTAATTTAATTAAATATCATCAAGTTAATAATTGTTTATATATTTGGAATTACCAGTAAAAAAATTTATTATATTATATCGATAAATCATCAAGTTAATAATTGTTTATATATTTGGAATTACCAGTAAAAAATTTATTATATTATATCGATAATATAATATAATAATAATTAATATAGAAAGATATGTATATAATTATATATAAATTAATGATACTTCTTTTAATATTAATCTGATTTCCTATGATATAGAATTAATCGTCTTTTATTGCTCACAAAAGTGACTATTCTGAGTGAAATTAATCAAGACGATATTAATAATCTTTTTAATAACGCTATTCTCTTCCTTATATGAAATGAATAAAAAGAACGAATTTTATTATCATATCAAACTTATTAAGTGTATATAATGTATTAATGGGAAAATAAAAAGCAATTTTTATTTTTTTTTCTCTTTATATAATAATATTCTGTTTTTTGTTTGTATAGAGTACATATGTAAAAAAATTTATACCTATAAAACAAATTATGAGAAATTCGTAAACAGTATATAATATTTTACGTAATTTATTAGAATTTAATATTATAAAATAATTTATGAGTTAATTGAACTCTACATTCATAAAAAGGCTTTCTCAAGATCTTTATTATTTAATTTATGATGCAATAAATACAAGTAAAATAACATTGTAATCATTGCTAGATCGTATATTCAGAAGCAAGTTTAATAGTTTAAAATTTAAACTAAAGTCATATAAAGATATTTGGGGACCTTGATGAAAAAAGAGCACAGTGTTATTTTATTTATTAATTTTTCTTACATGTTATTAAATCGGAATATCAAATGCACCCCTATTTCGCAGGTTCTGATTAAACTACTAAGTTACGGAAAATCTTCCACACGAGAATGTTTCACAGTAATAATTTTATTGCATCATTTTTAAATATTCAAGCTTAATAATTGATTTCTATTCTGTATTTATTATAAAAGAATCATATTATTTTTGGTATGACACAATAAATATCAATACAAGAAATTCTGATGTAAAAGTATTAGTGAAATATTAATATCATACTGTATGACTGTATTATATCATAATACAGTCATACAGTATTTTGCATAACTCCTGTATTATATCATAATACAGGAGTTATGCAAAATTATTCATGATATGTTAATTTAAACATTAAATACCAAAACGAAATTTTTCCTATTAACGTTTTATAATTCTTATATTGTATTTTAGGGCTTGTTATTTGAGTGTGGAAAAACTTTAGTTTTTTCGAATATATTCCTCGAAAAATAAGAGATATTGCATATTGAGAAAGATTGCGAATATTTTTTTGACTCTGCTTTCCAATCATTTTTTGAGTTGGTTAGGTTAGGCTAGTTAAGCTGCCATATCGCATGAAGGATATTCTGTATCTGGCAGCAGTCCTTATAGAACCCATCATAAGCTGGCTTACTCCCATTATGGGGTCAACCGGATGGTTGAAGGATGCGGTTCAACAGACCGGGCCCGGACCGTTCCTGAAAAACTGGAGCTGTGGGATCCGGATTTGAATCGGGCTCCGGGGTGGGAAGTCACAACTTTAACACGCGGCCATCCGACCGACGATTACTTAGTTGGGATCTTGGTTAGGATTAATCTAAATTCTACGAACTACCACATCAGGTATAATCAGCTGGAATATAGAATGTAGAGATTTCATAGACTGGATTCCTCATGAAAATTTTCCAAGTAAAATTTGATCGCAGTCCTAGGAATGGAAAGCTGACTCGTTTTCATTCTATCATTCGAACTGGCTATGGATACTAAATAATTTCGTGGGAAAGCCGAAGCGTTTCCATGGGGCCAGATGGCCCCATGGAAACGCTTCAGCTTTCCCGCTTCTGCTTTGCCCTAAAATATAATACAAGAATTAAAAAATGTTAATAGGAAAAATTTTGTTTTGATATTTAATGTTTAAATTAATATATCACAAATAATTTTGTAAATTGCATTCCACTCAGCAGATCGGGTTCATATCCGGATTCTACTCTTTTGAAAATTTATTTGGAATCCCGGGTCCAGTCCATTGATCTTTATCCTCTACAGTTTGACTCAATCCTCCACAACAGCAGCGTGTGACAGGGGTTGTATTTGTCCCAAGTTAGAAATTGATAGATTGGAAAGTACATCATCTGTTGAAAAATAACCCCGTCGACTGGATGGCTGCATGCAAGAGCCATATTTTTCCACCTAGAAAAACTATTGCTTTTTTTCACAAATGAAAGCTCCAAAATTAAATTCCAATTAATGCTTGAAATGGGAAAATTTAACAGAATGCTTAATTTTTAAATAAACATATTTTTAAAAAGTTCGCATTAGCAAGACTATTTTTTTCACATCAATAGCCAGGGCCGACGAGAGAATGGGGCTGATGGGATAAAATTCCCCAGACCTGGCATTCATAGAGGATTGGACATCATCTCACAATATGCTTTTTTATAGAAGGACGTGCTGAAAATTTTTCCCGCGGGCTCGGCGGCATCTCTCGACATCCCTGTCAATAGCACCATTTCGCACACTAGCATTTTAGAATCTAGCTGTTGATTCTTCTTCAACGTACTGACCAAATCCATGAATAGATTGTGCAATTCGCCACATCGTATTTAACAGATTTTCGACAGCATAAACCTCAAATATTTTTGGTAGTCGTATTTAAAAAAAATTTTGATTATTTTTTAATTTTTTAAATCTGGTCGGAATTTACTTTTCTTCAGAGGTTATTTAAGCGATGGAATTATTGCAAAGTCCGTCATGGGCCACCCGCATCGATGACAGAATCCACTGTAAAATGAAGGATCGGATCCAACGAGCCAAAACCTGACTCCCTGAAAAACATCTAAAGATGTGGATTCGGAAGTGAATCTAGATTCTTCAGATGACAAGTGAATATTTTATCATGCCGTAATCTAGCTGATTCATATGAAGGAAAGTTTCCCAAAAAATGATCTAGGATTCTGATTAATATAATCAGCTATAAAGGATTTATATTAGCTCCCTTTCATTTGAAAGAACGGAATTTATTTTTCATATTCTTTTGTTGATGAATCCGAATCTCCTAATAGATCTCTGTTCTCATGAATCTGGGAAGCTTGTAATAGGCTTTGCGATATTTCTACTGCTTAGTATCTTTTTATTGCAAAATGACATAAAATAATAGAAATTTACGGACTAGAAGTAACAGAATAAAATCCCCTACTTTCTAAATTTTTCAGGGAAATTTGCTATTACTTTTTAATGCCACTTTTCAGTAATTAGTTGATTATTAAACGGCAAGATCAATACAAATCCGATCAGAAACTATCCACATCGTTGATGGAGAAGCCGAATTGTAAAGAATGATGATAGTGTTTTCTGAATTATGGGATTAAGATTTAATCTTGGGTCTCTGGATGGAAAATTGATGCGTTTTCATGCGACCTATCCAATAGACTATAGGATACTATTGAAAATTTGTAACAGATTTTGGAATCTTTTTGATTCGACATATAATCTAGAAGATTAACTGAAATTGAGATTCAAGTCGCAAGACTTTTATTTATGCTAAAAATTCAAGCACTTAGAAAGAATATAATTTAAGCATTTAGAAAAATAATTCAGAATATCTGATAAATTAATTATCCTCATGTGAATTATATGATTAAAATACTTCTTCTAAAAGTTTGAAAATAAACTGTTTAATAGTGACTAATAAGGCTAGGGGTAAGGAAACACTGTCTAGTGACTGTATGCAAAACTTGCTTGGTACTCTAATAAAGTAATTAATGTCAACTCGATGTTTTATAGCAGTTTTAATGCCTTGTATGTTTCACCTCCTAGCACCTGTGCGATCACATATGTTGCAAACATAGACACTCTGAAGAGAATGATCTTTCCATCATATGATACTGAATATCATCATCCTTTATAACTTTCTTAACCATTATTTTACATATTCCAAAAAATAATATTGACCAAGCAGTCGCTTAGCATTTTGGAGGACCACATTTCCAGAATTTTCCAGCGTTTTTGAAACTTTTTGATCTTAACTTTTAAAAAAATGCAATAATTTTAATCAGCATTTAACTACCTAAGTTTTCTATCCGGTTAATAATTTTTTGTTATATTTACTTTTTTTTTTAAAATTACAAAATTATTATTATTATTAAATTATGGGTGAGACTAAATAGGATATAAAAAGGAAAATTGAAAAAAATATTAATTATTATTTATAACAAAATAATATATAATTTAATAATAATTATAATTTGGTTGTTGTTAAATATTAAATTAAATCTCTAATTGATAAAATTAAATAAATACAATGAATGATGTGATCGTCCTTTAGTATTTAGCAGTAATGGATGTCTCAGTTTATAATTATGTGACACTTGTGCCTGATAGAATAATGCTATGAAAAATGTAATCTTTACATTCTTTCCTATGTTTCTGAATTCTGTTACAAATTGCATGATATATATCTGATGTATTATTCTGTGATGCTCAAATTATTATTCATTACTTCTATATATTTTGATTTTCTTTTATTTAGAATGTCATTTTTATTCATAATTTGTTAAATAACATATTTTGCCTAATCAAGGCTAGTTTTAGGTCTAACATTTTTCAGCATATCTGTGATGTTTCAAAATTAATTTGATAATGTTTATATTGTCTTCCATTTTTTCATATTTTATTCTCTGATCTTTTCATTCCTGGATTTGTATTTTTTTGCCTTTTATCAATTATTCATCTCATATAACTTGGTTATTGTTTTACCCTTAGATTCTATCTACTGGCTTTTGTTTATAACTATTCTTGTTCTTCCTGTTTATTTGTTAGGATATTACTGAAGGTTTCTATTCTACAAAATTCATCTCATATAACTTGGTTATTGTTTTACCCTTAGACTATATCTACTGGCTTTTGTTTATATCTATTCTTGTTCTTCCTGTTTATTTGTTAGGATATTACTGAAGGTTTCTATTCTACAAAATGTCAGAAAAGAAATATTGATAATTTATGCATCCATGATTTATTATACTCTTTTCAACTAAAGATGGTCTGCCTTATATGGCAAAGAGCTTATGGATTGCAAAGGTTAATCCATCCAATAGAATAATGAGTTTCTATTTTGTTTATCCAATAGCAGTTTACTTTTTAACATCGCTAATAATTTGAAATGTTTATTATTGTTTAAATATTGTTGAATTAATATTTTGCATTTCATGATTGTTGTTAAATATTAAATTAAATCTCTAATTGCTTAAAATTAAATAAATACAATGAATGATGTGATCGTCCTTTAGTATTTAGCAGTAATGGATACCACAGTTATTACACAAGATTAAAATATTTTAATCTGATTACTGTGTTTTTAAATCAAACATCAAATTGAAAATGGTAATAAATTCTCTACTGTTATCCATTTTACATAGTTAATCTTAAGTGTAAAGACTCGTCAATCATCAAATCTGATCTTAAAAATTCTTCTTTAATTGAAGGGACTATAGATCATGTAAAAATCATATATGATATATGTATACTTTTTCTGTAAACTCAAATATGCTATTCACCTTGTATAATTTTGATCTTTACATCCAGAAAACAAATTTTGTTGCTGTTATTTTTTATTTACTGAATGTCTTATTCTTATTTTAGTGTAATTACTAACAATTCATCTATATTATATACTAAAAAACTATAACTATATTATATATATATTGCTATTTCATTACAGTTTTGTAGTGAACCAGAAGGTCGTGAAAGACGTCATAGATCAAGAAGTAGAAGCCGTTCTGGTAGTAGAAGTCCAGTTGGACGAGGAGCAGTCAGAACAAGAAGTCGTAGTAGGTTAGTAAATTATGAGAAAATTAATAATCAATAGAATTTTTGGTATGGAATTTTTATTTCATGGTTAGTTTATTTTTCTGGAAAGAAGAAATTTTGAATTTCATCATATTTCATTCTCTTTCATTATAAATTTATTATTGATCAGATTAATTTTTTTAAAGCATTTTATTTTATTAAATGAAAATAAAGAAATATGAATAAATGGTTCAACCTCTTGTTGATCATATATTATCTAGATTAGAATATACTTAGATGTTTAGGTTTCACAAACCAGAATTTAAGTCTGAAAAAGTATACACAACACATAGCTTGTTTGTTTCTGGAAATCATAATGTACAGTCTGTTTAATAAAGGTGGACAATATCCGAAACAGTTCGGCTTTCGTGCAATACACAAAAACAGATGGATTCATCAGCTCAGGAGTTGATCGTCATTCAATGCAAATCGGTAAAGTCCATGTAATCAGATGCTACATTGGGGGGAGGAAGGTATACTAGATTGGCTTTAGATTTCTCAGTCTAAAAGACTATTTCGTTTTATATCATTTACTTTTAAGCTTTATTAATACATTAGGTAGCTTAACAAATAATAATAAAATTAATTAGAGCCATAGAATTACTGGCATTAACTGAATTATCAAGCGATGAGAAGGATTCTTCAAGTGAGCTGAGATAACTTAGCGTTCAAACATGCCACCTGCCATATCTAAAAACATTTGAGAATTAAACCTTCATCACAGGGAAAAGTTGGATATCTGTAAAAGATATTGGAAATATACTTCAAATAAGCCCAAAAACAATTTATAAATTATTACAGCAATTTCACGATAGAGGAACCCTATTGCCTAAAAAATCGCCTGGATGTCCACGGCTGACTACAAGCGATGAAGATGCAGAAATAATTCCTCTAAGCAAAGAAGATCCATTCTGATCTGCCAAGTCTATTTTGATGGAAACATTTTCAGTCCCATTTAAACATTTAAAATTTTATCTATTATATATTATGCATATAATAAGAAACACATCTGAAAATTAACTAACGTTAAATATTCAAGAGTTTAAACTTCTTATAAAATAAGTAAATTTTCAAATAAAATTTACTGCTTATAAGATGAACTTAATCATTTATTAATATAAAAAAAATCAGTTTTGTGAAGAATTACTTCACGAATACGGAATATTATTTAAGAGCGGGTAACCTGTAAGCATTTTATTTAATTAGAAAATATTAATAAAAGTTAACCTTAATTAAATTAATAAGATTTTCTAAATTGTAAGGAGGTTTTTTCGTGTTTTATAAAAATTAAAACAATCAAAACTTACAGCAACAAATGTGTCAGGAATTAATCATGTCACCTACGTCATCGAAATTCTCCTCCTCTACGCAATCTATCACATCCCTGTTTATACGGCAACAAGAACAGTCCATTTCATTACAGGCAGCCTTTGCTGTGAATTTCCAGACATTTTAAGTGATCTACTTCCTGTCATTGCTGCTCCTACGGACTATGTCTACACCTTTATTAAATGAATTGTACATTGAAATTGTATAAGTTGAAATTCATTTTAGTATGAAAATCAATTTAATTAATAATTTGTTTTAACTCAGCAGAAAATCTTCAACTATGATTTGATATATTAGGACTAAATAATAAAGAATTATTCTGTACAGTTCTTATTTTTTACAGAAGATACTACATGTAAATTGATACTAGCTAGATGAGTCCACAAGAAAAGAGGAAATGAATTGAGAGTAAAATCTCACTATTCGTATTTCTATTAAAAAAATCAAATAAAAAATAATCTGTTTTGTTATGTAGTTCAAAAATTTTTTATTGAAGATGATAACAGATTACACTGTGCACATAATTTCTGTTTAATAATTCATTTATATTTGTTTGTTCATATAATTAAATTCTATTTTGTATTGCATATAATATGATTGCTTTAAATGTAAATTTTTAAGAAAATTGTGTAATGTTGAATATTTAAATCAAGTAACTCTGTTATATTAACATAATAAAATATACATAAATACAGTTGTTGAATAATAATTTCTGTAGTGGAGTTCTGAAAGAGATCAACAACCAAGTCTAAATGCATTTGGTCTTCCATTTTTACCTTTACAAGCTAGAGATACTTTGTTTCTGTAGCATTTGGCTGCCCAAATCCATGGGATGACTGCAATAACTGGTTTTCTGGTCTGCAGATGGTAGAATTTGCCTGAATTTTAACTATATTTAGTAGTATTTTTTCATATATGAAGCATTTTTAAATGAACTATCATATTAAAAATAAAGTTTTTATTCTTTCATAGTAATAATAATCTGAAAATAACTGTCGAAAATTAAGGCGTAATCTTGAAAAAGGTTGTTTAAAAATTGCAAACCACCCATGGCAAAATATAATTAGCCATAGGTGGTTTGCAATTTGAAATTAGCTTGACTGACAAATATAGTGTAAACTGTGAAAGACTGGTAATTTAATTCATTAAGGTGTTAAGTTATTAAATAGTATTTTATTATTATTTAAGTATGTTAAATCAAAGAAGTAATTTAAGGTTAATAAAAACAGAGCTAATAATGATAATTCATTATTATACAGGGTGATTCGTTTAGAACTGACCTATTTCATTGGGCTGTAGTTTTGTGAAAAAGTGTCCTATTTTAATGCGGTTTGCGGCAAAAGATGCAAGAAGGATGAATATTTAGTGGTCCGTCCCGTTTTTTGATGTGCAACGCCGAGAAAAAAGAAGAAATAACGGAAACCTTGAAATGCTATACAAGGAGGGATGGCTTGCACCTATAAAACACTGTTAAAAGCTCTGATTTCTGTACAAAAACTTTGATTCCCATGTGGCATACAAAACATGACTAAAGATGTGTAAAGGTTTATAATCACTTACCCTACAGTAGGTGTTGAAAATGACCACCCTCCTGGCGTGTCCTATTTTAATGCGGTTTGCGGCAAAAGATGCAAGAAGGATGAATATTTAGTGGTCCGTCCCGTTTTTTGATGTGCAACGCCGAGAAAAAAGAAGAAATAATGGAAACCAAAAATGCTATACAAGGAGGGATGGCTTGCACCTATAAAACACTGTTAAAAGCTCTGATTTCTGTACAAAAACTTTGATTCCCATGTGGCATACAAAACATGACTAAAGATGTGTAAAGGTTTATAATCACTTACCCTACAGTAGGTGTTGAAAATGACCACCCTCCTGGCGTAGGCATAACCGAACTCGCCGCTCCATGTTGGCTGCAACACTCCGCAATGTGTCGGCAGTGATGTTTGCAATTTCCCTAGAAATGTTGGATTTTAATTCGTCCAGTGTCCGTGGTTTATCGCGATACACACGACCCTTCAGAAAACCCCATAAGAAGAAATCTGGGGACGATATATCTGGTGACCTCCGGCTTATCTTTTTTTCAGTGTTGCACATCAAAAAACAGGACAGACCACTAAATTTTCATTTTTCCTGCATCTTTTGCCACAAACCACATTAAAATGGATACTTTTTCACAAAACTATAGCCCAATGAAATAGATCAGTTCTAAACGAATCACCCTGTATAATATAATTATATGATAATTCAAATGATGTATTTCTAAAATAATCAAGTGCTAAAAGATATTTTGCCATCTATTGATTAAAATTCCAAAAATTTTCAAAAAAATTTAGAAGAAAAATTTTTGAAATTTTAGATTTTTCCTTTGGATATAACTAGGGTTTGTCGGTTTTTAAAAACCAGGTTCAAAAACAGATTTTTTGGAGTAAATTTGTAAAATTAAAAACCAGTTTTAGATACTAAAATTAATGTGAAAAACTTAAATAATTATTTAATTAAAAGCATTAACATTTTGATTTGAAATTGCTTTAATAAATAAAATTACAATAAACTTTTGCTATATTTGCAAAATCTATGAAACATTTCAATAAAGAAATCTAGTATATTTCCACTAGCTTCAAAACTCAATATTATTAAGTTATCTGGAAATTATTGTCTGGAATATATCCAAATTCTAGTACAGATCTTTAATCGGATGATGAATATATTGGAGACGGGGAAAGTAATAGAAGCAATGGAAAAATCAGTTCATAAGATTCTTGAGGAAACTCAAGAAATGATATCAAATCTGAAGACACTGAAGGCTGAATATTCAGTATTTGAGACAACCAATAAACAAAGAAAGAATTTAGATTTATTATTTGATACTTTGAAAATGATAAAACCAAGTTCAGTAGCCAGCGAGAGAGTTTTATATTTCAGAAAATTTTGTAACTAGAATAAGAACAAGGTTAAGTAATCGTTCAGTGGTAATTTAAGTTTTTTGAAATCATATTTTCTAAAGAAAATTACTCAATGAAATAAAAATTTATAATTTATATTTTGTACAGAATTTAGTAATTTTAGTTTTTTTTTATTTGGTAGGTTGGTGTATATTTTATTTTGTTGTATTTTTTGTAGTTCTATAACTGGTTTTTCCGAAATACTGGAATTCAATAACCAGTTTTATCAAAAGTCTGTTTTTGTATAAACCCTAGATATAACCTAAATGCTATCTCCATGCTAAATTTTAAATATACACATAATAGTTAGGCTGAGAATCTCCATTACTTACTCATGCTATTGTGTTTGTGTAAAAAAAAGATTTTAAAATTTTAATCAGCTGCAAAAGATGATAAAATTTTTAACATTTTTGATGTTTCATAAAATGATAATTTTTTAAGTATTATTTTATTGGTTTAACCCATTTTTTAGATGAAATAAATACCGTATTTGCCGGCGTATAAGATGTACTTTTTTTTTTAAATAGGTCTGAAAAACGGGGTGCGTCTTATACGCCGATACTCAGTTTTTGATTACATTTATTTCTGGAAATTTCCTCTATTCGGAGTTATGCGATTTTTTTCTTGTTTCCTTGCGGAGTGTGGGAATATTACTTACGTAGAGTTCAATGAATGCGCATGCGCTTTCATCGACGATCACAGCTGGGCCTAGCATTTCTCAAGTTTGTGAATGGGTCAAAGCTTCATGGGATGCTGTGAAAACAGAGACAGTGGTTAAATCATTTAAGAAATGTGGCATTAGTAATGCAATGGATGGTACAGAGGACAATTTGTTGTATGAGGACTCAGATGCTGATTTAGAAGAGGTTTCAAGTGACTCTTCATTTAACTCTGGAGATGAGTGTCTGGGTCTTGACGAAGAAGATTAAAAGGTGTTCTTTCCCAGATAGATTGGGTATTTGCAGAAAGTATTTGCTGTTTGTATTACTTTATATTTAAAATACTGTAAATTCATTATAATGATCAGTAATAAAGTTTTATCCTTCAAAAATGTGTATAAAAAAGAGGGTGCGTCTTATGC
>AYEL01062457.1:0-16156 GCA_000484575.1 Olivierus martensii
AGTAATTTTAATCTAAAGGTATCCCAAATTAATGTGCAAATGATAATTTTGATAATTTTATTCTTTTTGTTAAATAAAATTTTGTTTAATTAAATTGTTTATTTTGTCCAGATTTAGCTGACACACCCTGTATATTAAAATTAAATAATTAGAATCTAATCAAACAAGAATATTTAAAATAAAAAGATTCTTCTCATTTGGGAAAACAAAATCAATGATTTTGCCTTAGTAATGTAAATATAATTAAAAACAGAAAAACTTCATTAATTAAAAAATACTTGGGACTAAAAAATTATATCTTGAATTACAACTGACAAAAATCTGGCAATCAATATTCCAGTTTCATCAGTTTTTCGGCACAAATGTCAGAGTGCATTTTTAAATTTACCACATTGGCATGCCACTGTTTTCTGGAGGCACCATTTATGTTTTGTCAGCTCTGCACTCCAGAATCAGATATTTGATCATGCTTGCAACCAAGGTTATCAGATTTTTCTTTTTAACACCAAATGAGCTCTTTTTGGCTTTTTTTAGACATGATTGGCATTAGAAATTTTTTTAACATTTTGGCATTTTTTCTGGCTTTTTACATTGTCTAAAATCTTTTAACTTTTTTCCGAGGGTACAGTAATGAATTAAAATTCTGTAGAGCTATTTTATTTAGTTGAATTAAAATTCAGAGGAACTATTTTATTTAGTTGAAATAACATTCTGTAGAACTACAGTCTTTTATTTAGTTATTGAACATTAAAATTTCATTTGTTTTTCATTTAGTATTTAATTTTATTTCTTTAAAGCACTATACAAGTAGTCCTTTTCTGTTAAATATATACAGCATATATATATATAAAAAAAATATAATTTTTAAATATTAAATTATTTTTATTTTTTTATATTATATATATATATATATACATCAAAAATCCAGAATTTTTGAAAATCCAGTAATCCTCAGGTCCCAAGGTTGATTGTCAACCTGTACTTGATTTTTACTTACTGTATATACTCATGTATAAGCTGAGGTTATTTTCTCAAAAAAAAAAAAAATAAAAAATTTCTGAAGTGGGGGGTCGGCTTATACATGGATCAAAAAAAAAAAAAATCAACTTTTTTTTGGCTGGAGAAATTGAAGTAATAAGCAAAACCATAACTTATCGAACGTACTTCCTGAAGACCAGGGAGGAAATTTTGAAATAATTCATTTATTTCATATGATACTAGGTAAAATTTAATACGATATCAGGTAAAATTTTATCTTACCCCGATGCGATCGAGTACGTCGTGCCGCCGACTCCAACCTGCATCTATATATCGTAATTAGATAAGCAACACTGCACTGCCCAATACAATGCAACGCGAAAACTCGACAATCAATCAAGAATCTTACCTAGGATTCACATTTGAGTGAAAAAATATATTTATTTTTCTTCATTATTAATTAAGAATGTTTTAATTCATTTGCTAGTAATCAATAAACACTTATTATATTTAACTCATCATTAATGATTTAATTAGATTAAAAAGTAACTAAAATAATGTTTAAAATAACAAAAAAATAATTATTATTTAAAATCTGTACTGAAAAATAACTTTAGTCTATCAAAAAAGTTCATCATAAGCAAAATCAGAACTTCGAAATCGCACGATTAACATCTAGAAATCACGTTGCACATGTCATCTGTAACGCTGTATGACATCATCGTTAGAATGATTCACTCATTTTAAGATATGATTAAAGATTTGAATACGAACTCAACTAAACTATAGGGAAAATGAAACTTCGAACGGTCTCTTGGGAGTCATGTGACAGACGTAATTTAATGGAATTTTTACTTTGATAATATGAACTTTTTTAAAAAAGAAAACAGTTATTCAATAACAACAATGTAAATGTTATGCGGGCAAAGACATCATGCTTGGTTGGATCAGTGGCTCATGGAGAAGAAGCCAGCAAAGAACCCGCTGGTTAGATACCATCAGACAAGATTCTGGCATGACCCTGAACGAACTAAAAGAGACGGTTACCAATAGAGGAATGTGGCGTGAAATGGTCCATAGGGTGACTGAAAGTTGGCCACGACTGTGCAGTTAGCATCATCAAATTACAAAAATTTAATTTGATATTTTCTGAAGCTATGTCATCCTATTCTTCGATATCAATCTCGCTTCGGAGTAAAATTTTACTTTACCTGTTGCGATTGAGCACGTCATGCCGCCGAATCCAATCTGCATTTATGTAAGTGCATCAGATAGGCGACGCCACGCTACCTGATGCGCTGCAATGCAGAAATTCTCGACACTAATCCAAGAATCTTATGTAGGCACGCTGCGTTGGATCACTTTAGCTGGATTATTGTCGAGAATTTCTGCGTTGCGGCGTCGCCTATCTGATGCACTTATACAAACGCAAGTTGGAGTCGGGGGCGCGATGTGCTTGATCACTTCGGGTAAAGCAAAATTTTACCTTTTAAATTGATATATTGGTGTCTATATTATAATTCCGGGCTTCACCTGTTTAATAACTCTTGTGTCATCCCAGTATATGTTTCAAATCTTTATTATAAGTTTCTAGTGCTAAAGATGTTGTTAAGTTAGCATGCTTATTGTCACGTTTGTGTTCAGTTAGCCTTTTGTTTAGATTCCTATGTACAGTCCTAATGCCTATGTACAGTCAAGAAGGTCAGTCAGATGGTCTTCTGTGTGTTCGTCCTTGAGTGGAATTTTGTAAACCCCTTTCATAGCTTGCGGTTTTAACAGGTCCTTTTCATTCCATATGAGGTTAAAAAGAGTAGGTCCTCTGCATGTGGTTAATTTTCTATTGGTTTTTCTTGCCACATTTTTCACTACTTGCAAGTTTTTGAGATTATACGGTACAGGTGTAAAAGTGTCTGGATCATTTTGTGCTTCCTGGTCAGGTGGGATCGGAGTAGGTACTTCTATTTTAGACTTTATACTATTGAGAATTCTTTTGAGGAAGGATTTGGAGTAGCCATGTTGGTGTCCGATGTTTTCAATGTATGCAAGCTCAATTAAAAGATCATCTCTATCAGAGCAGTATGTCAGCGCTCTCCTGTAATAGGTGTGAAATGCTGTTTTCTTGTAGGCTATGGGGTCATTGGACCAATTAGGGATGACGATAGCCTCATAAGAGGGTTTTCTGTAGACAGCTGTATAGATGGTTTGTCTTTGTATCTTTATATTTAAGTCCAGGAAATATACCATAGTGTTGCTCTGCTGATCCTTCCTCAATACCAGGCCATATTGTTCCAGTGTTAAGGCTTCTGGAAATGCATCTACATGTGCAGGGTCGGACCACACTACTAAAATATCGTTTACATAGCATATGTATAGTTTAATAGAAGGTTGGAAAAAGGGAAGTTTGTTCTTCTCTA
This sequence comes from Olivierus martensii, assembly GCA_000484575.1. NCBI lineage: Eukaryota > Metazoa > Arthropoda > Arachnida > Scorpiones > Buthidae > Olivierus > Olivierus martensii. The sequence continues at coordinate 3,393 of AYEL01062457.1, forward strand.
CTTCCCTTAGGAGTATCTCTGCCAAGGGTCCAGCCACGGGGCTGCCGATGGGTACTCCCAATGTTTGACTGTAAAATTTGCTTCTAAAAGTGAAGTAAGAACAATAACATATTAAATGGGCAATGTCCTTTAAAAGTTGACTGATGTCATGCTGGATTGGAAGATGTTCTAGTAGATATCTATAAAAAAAAAGGCAAGTTGGTTCCAGCTTTAGGAAAGGATAACGGAAACATTATCCTTTAACGATTCCAGAACGAAACCTACCATCACCGAGTCTTTAGAGATATTAAAGAGAAATGAGGTTAAAAATCGAGTGAACAAAAGGACTGCCTGGGAGCCACCCGACCCTTGGAAATACATACTTAATAAGAGAAACCACTAAGCCTACTTCTCATTGCGATTTATTGACTTTAACTTTAATTTTTTATTTTGTTTATATTAATTGCCTGTATATCTATATATATTTATTAAGTTTATAATAGTCTAGTTATATTACTTCATTTAAAACTGATAATAGTCTAGTTATTATATTATTTTATTTGTTTCATTTAAAACTGATATTTTTAGACTTCATGTTGTTTATGTCTTTTATTATGTAACACAGTTGCCATAGCAATATGGCTGCCTTATTCCTTTTTGCAATTGAATTTAAACTTTAGAACAAACTCAGCCAAAAACATTTGCGATTTCCATGTAAATAAAGTTTTTTTCAGTATAACTCAACTGCTATTTGTGCTGATTCCTTTATCCTATTTTAAGTACTTTGAGTATAAGCAGTTTTTAAGTTTTGATATGTAGTCAATAATTATTAATTTGTATACTATATATAAGAAATAATTTATCGTGAATTCAAAAAACTTAGAATAGATCTATCGGCAAAGTCAAAAATAAATTCTAAATTAATATAACTGTCTGAAGAATCAATCCACTTGTTGGCCTTGGTGGTCTAGCATTATGACGTTGGGATGTTAGAAGGATTTGCTCATTTAACAATTACCTTATATACTCGAATATAAGCCGACCCCCGATTTTGGAGTTTGAAAATCGGTAAAAATGCGTAATCCATGTATAAGCCTATCCCCAGACTTTAGCACTTAAAATTCAATTAAAATTTGAAAACGATAAATTACATGATCTTTGATTTTTAGTTACCGATATATTAATGCCTGATAAATTACATGATCTTTGATTTTTAGTTACCAATATATTAATGCCATTTGCCAAGATAAATATTTTATTGAAACTTTAAATATATACATATAAAATAAAATTTTATAATATAGACACCAATATATCAATTTAAAAGGTAAAATTTTGCTTTACCCGAAGTAAATAATTATTGACTATTTATAAAGGAGGCTTTTTCTGAAATTTTTTAATATTTTTATGAAATTTCAAAAACAATCAATTTCCAAAACTAGTGAACTCATTTTATGTATATAAAATCAAATACTATTTAATTAAGATTTATTACTAAATATAAAATACAATATTTATTTATTTTGATAATTTTCCACATTCATTTTTAAATTGACAATCTATTCCAGGTTAACAAATACTAAATATCTGAACTACTGTCAAGTTTTTAAGCATTCTATTATAATCCTGAATTTTTCAGAATATGATATTTCTTTGAATATATACTAAATAACAATCAAATATTTAAATAAAATCAAATTATCAAAAAATGGAGGAAGTAATTTTCTGATTCTAAAAAGAGAGTTAGCCAGATGGGTATCCATAAAGGGTTTTGTTTACCACCTGAAAGGCTTTTCTAAAGTCTGCAGCTTGAGGATTGAACCCAATCTCACACCTACAGATATAACAGTTATGAAAAATATCAATTCTTGATATTACTTGATACTATTCAAACATATAACTACTTTACCAAGATAATATAATTAAAATCTAACCATCAACAGCAGTAGATTAATCAATAAAGTTTTTTATTGATTAATCTACTGCTGTCTGTACTTAGTTTTAACTATATTACTTGATACATTTTTACAAAGAATTGATACTATTCAATACTTTCCTAGAAAGTGTAGATAACTTATATCAATATCATAAATCTAAAATGAGTATTTTTAAATGAATAAATAAAAATCTGATGATTAGAAGTATTTATTTATTTACCATATTTGCTGGCATATAAGATGCACCCCCTTTTTTATATACATTTTTGAAGGATAAAACTTTATTACTGATCATTATAATAAATTTACAGTATTTTAAATATAAAGTAATAAAAACAACTGTGGTCGAAAAAAAAAAAAAAAGAGAGAAAGAAGGATGGCCGAGAGGGGCATAAAAGAGAGACAAAGAAAAAAAAACCATTAGTTGGCGGTTAAGTTAAAAAAGAAAGAGGGAGGACAGTAGTGTTGTGTCTCGGGTATCAAGCTGTATGTTGAACCAAGACGAAATAAAGTCTTTCTTTTAAAGTCGGCAATTGTTTGAACTGTCTACTAAATTAAAGTCCACACAACAAAGTAATACTTTCTGCAAATACCCAATCTATCTGGGAAAGAACACCTTTTAATCTTCTTCGTCAGACCCAGACACTCAATCTCCAGAGCTAAAGAAGACTCACTTGAAACCTCTTCTAAATCAGCATCTGAGTCCTCATACAACAAATTGTCCTCTGTTAATCCCAGTGCATTACTAATGCCACACTTCTTAAATGATTTAACCACTGTCTCTATCTTCACAGCATCAAATGAAGCTTTGACCCATTCACAAACTTGCGAAATGCTAGGCCTCTTCCTTCTTCCTGATGGTTTATTTACTAATGCAACTGCTTAATTTTTCAAGTCGAGAGAACTTTTTCTAATGAATACTACTATTATCAATTAAGTGTAGGCATTCATCTACAACCTAAAAGTTTTTTTCTTAATACATTATTTAATTACATAAACTTTGACAAATACAGGGCCCCCTCAAGCGCGAGGCCTGATTGGGTGCAATCAGTGCAATTGGCTTAAATTTGGCACTGGCCACACACTGACTATTATTAATATTCATTGACCTCTTTGATTAGAAAATTATTCCATTCATTGATTTCATTTACTTCAAACTTCATATTTACTGAAATATTATATTATGAAATTATTTGAATCTAATTAGTCAAAAAGAACAAATATTTTCTAACAACATTTATTAAAGTATAAAATCAGATTATTTACTAATGCAACTGCTTAATTTTTCAAGTCGAGAGTTTTGACAAATAAACTTTTTCTAATGAATACTACTATTATCAATTAAGTGTAGGCATTCATCTACAACCTATATAGATTATATAACAACTATAGATTATTAAGCTATGTAAAGGACTCTGAATTTGGATCAGATGTAGTGTGTCATTAATCACCTTGATAAAATTTAAGAAAGGAATTTGGAGGGAGAGTAACACCCTAGAAGGAGAAATAAATGATAAAAAAAATATCATACCATCTGGCTCTGTGATTGTTGCCCTCTACAACATAAACTATGAAGAAAGAATAAGCAAGAGATAAGCTGAAGGAGAAGAGTTTTATTACATGCAGATGTCGCAAAAAGTCAAGATGAGAAAGCATGGATGAAAAATAATAGTGGAAAAACGTCTTTTCTTAGGAAAAAGATGAAATAAAGGGTCAGTTGGTTTGCCCAAGACTTATACACTTTGAGTCAGCCTTCAGACTCAAGAGAGCAAGGAACATCAAAGTGGTTTCCTTCGCCAGAGAACTGTAGTTTTTTTTTGTTCTATGCCCAAAAAACAAGTGCACCGGGACATGCCTGTCAAAAGAAAACAATGACAAAGAATATAATATGCAATATATTGAGATGAAAAGCAAAATATCTATATTTTGTGCTTTCCATCTCAATAATGAATAGTAATAACATCCTTTCAACTATTGTTATTAATTATAGACTTTTCATATCAAATTCTGTGATATGCACACAGAATAGATTTTAAATTTTAATTCATTATCAATAATACTAATCCTTTCGTAGAATCTGTGACTGATTACATAAAAATCTCTTATCAGATGGATAAGTTCAGAAATTTATAATTATATTTTATTTTGTATAGTTTACAATTTCTTTATTTTTATGATAATGAAAATGTTTTATTTCAATTTTCGATCTTTTAGTAGTTTAACAAGAGGAAGGATAACAATAGGAAAATTATATATGATAAGTGAAATATTTGTAATACATTTATATGTTTTCATTGAGATTTTTCATTTAAACTTTGCAAAAATAGGAAAATTGAACAAATCACTTATCAGTGTTTACTCTTTCAATAAGAATTGAATCAAACTTTTAAATGATCAAATCAATTCATTATATATTTTATTATAAAAACAAAATATTTACCTCTCCATCTTTACCATCCCATGGTTCAGTTTTATGAATTTTTGGTAATTTTGCTCCTTTAACAGGAGCACTAGCTCCTCTACCAACAGAAACTTCTCTAAAATAAAAATATCCAGTTGTTGAAACTAAATTTTCTTTAGAAAAAATTTTTTCCATCTTTTATCTCACCTGAGAAATTCATTAATACCATCATAGCTAAAGGATCCTCGCAACAGCGAATATTTCATTTTACGAATATTGACTATTGCCATTGCCTGTAAATAATTTAATGAAATTAATTAAATGAAAACTATATTTTCAAAACCAAAAATTATAAATTATAATAGCATTCTTAAAATAAGTGTTTCTCTAGAATTATATCTCTTAATGTTATAATTTGTTTATATATTTCAAAATCATATTAACTAAAACAACATAACCTGATGATGACCCTGAAGGAGGGTTGAAAACGTTTGTCAAATAAAGTAATTTCTGCAATCTTGTGCTAGTTTTTGAATATAATTATTTTGTAATAGTGCAGAAGCAGAAAAATGCAAAGAAATAAAACAGCATAATTTTAAAATTACTAAAATATTTACACAGATGATACTAAAGATCAACATTTTTAAACTTCAGAGATGTTATATACAACAATCATATAAATGGTTACTTTGGGAAACTAAGCAAATTAATAAAAAAAAATTTATAATTTAATAAAATCTACTTGAAAACAAACATTGTGTTTAGTGAAAGATCCAAAAACATGAGTTTATTGCATTTTTTTAGAATTTCTATTTAATAACAATAGAAGTTAATTTTATCAGATTTCAAAACATTTCTTGACAAGTACAGTGGGTGATTGGTTAACGAACATAATCCGTGCCAAGAAAATGTTCGTTATCCGAAACGTTCGAATTAATCAATTCCCATAAAAACGGTTTTTATGGGAATTTGATTAATTCGTTCCAGAGACCCAAAAAAACAAATAAAAAAATATATAATTTCGTACTATGTTTATTTATATGTAATAACAATAATATATATATATAAATAGTCTTGCCTGTTTCATTTATTATGTTTATTTTCCAATAAAGAATCTGCCCAATATTGATTGCTTTTCTCTCCTTCCTAATCACTTCCGAAAAATCCTGAAGGAATCAGGATTTTTCGGAAGTGATTAATAGCATTGTCGTGGTAGAGATCTCCAAGCCTATTGACCTTAACCTGATATGGGTGCCATTCTAACACTAAAAAACTGTAAAATCTCTCTCTCTTATCTTCTTTAATAAATCTTTGATTTGTTTTACGTTGTCTCGGAGTTCATTTTAATCGGGAAAAACTATAGTTCTTCCATCCTTACCTATAAGTCTACGAACGCGCAAGGCCTAAGCCTGTCATTCCGTTAGGTTAGTTAAGCCGAATAGCCTCATGGAATATTTTTATCTGGAGGCGGCCATTTATTGAGAGCCGCCATCATCACAGGCTCATAAACACGCAAGGCCTAAGCCTGTCATTCCATTAGATTAGTTAAGCCGAAATATCCACAAGGCCTAAGCCTGTCATTCCGTTAGGTTAGTTAATCCGAACTATCCTCATGGAATATTTTAACTGGAGTGGTCACTTATAGAGCCACCATCATCACAGGCTGACCAACACCCATGATGGCTACTTATAGAGCCACCATCATCACAGGCTGACCAACACCCATGATAACAATAGAGCTGCCATCATCACAGGCTGACCAACACCTATAATGGGGTCAACCGGAAGATTGAAGAATGGGTTTCAATGGTCCAGGCCCAGATCCCTCCTAAAAAATTGGAGAAGTGGGACCCCCAGATCCTCCAGAATGGTAAGCCACAGCTTTACCACGCAGCCATCCGGCTGATCTGTCATTCGGTCAGTCCGCGGGTCCCACAGTTTGTTCTGTGAAGTGTTCGTTATCCGAACATGTGTTCGTTAACCGAACATAAAAATCTTTCAAAAAAGTGTTCATTATCCGAACAGTTCATTAACCGATCACCCACTGTAATCATAGTTTTATCTAAAAATATTAAAGAATTTAAAAAATCTAAAAATATTTTATATAACAATGATGGCCCACAAACCATCACTGTTATCAATCCTAAGAAACTTGCAAGAAACAGAGAAATATATTTTAAAAAACAATGTTAATACGTCATAGCATGACAGTTCATAAATCTAACGATTATTGCTTACTTTCTCTATTTAATTAGAAATAAATTAACACTAGCACTAGTTAGCAAATAAATAAAAATAATATTTCACAATTTATTTAATTTGTGTAACGTTTTTGGTACACTTATCTTCAGTACATTTCAAAGTATAAAACATTTTCAAAAAATTGAACTGAACATTACAAAATTGTTCAATTTCACTGGAATACTAACATTCCATATCTGTTCACTGAAATTACAGTTTTTTCATTCACTACTGTTCTCAGTAGTGAATGAAAAATCACTACTATTACAAAATTGGTTCGAAAAACCTATAACATAATAAACCTACTAATAATAAATATTAAAAAATTATGTAATATATTTAACATTAAAATAATATATAATACAATAATCTTTAAACCAATAACACCAAAGAAATATTACTTAGTTCCTCTTATTTTAACAATGTTTACTAGTAATTAACAGAAAGTTCAAAAAAATATGGCCAGTCATTTAGTATACACAATAGAATTAGTAGATATTAATTACTTGTTGAAATAGGATAATTTGTAGAATTCAGGGCCATCATGGAAACTGTTTACGAGAAAATTTAAAAATTTTTTCAGAAATTTAACAAATTTTTTATAATCATATAAACATAACTGGGGAATCAAAAATCTGTCAGTCTTCACTAACTTATTATATAGCTTTTCCCATCATGTGATATTTTCATGCATTAATCAATCATTCTGTTTTATAAGACTACCTTTTAAATACAAAAACACAAAAAGTTCAATAACAATATTGTTCTTGTTATGATATTTGTTCTGATAAAGATTTTGTACTTAGAGTAGAAATGTACTGAAGAGGGACTGGTCTTAGGTCCGAAAATGTTATACTCTATTAAAAATAATGTTACTTGCTGATAGGCTGTTTGAACTTTTGTTTTTTTTCTATTAGATTCAGTATGAAGCAAGTTGATTTCTACATATTTGGTGTACCTTTTAAATACTTATAATTAAAATAATTATTTTTTAAAATTTGTTAACTTATTGATTTACTTTTACTGAAGTGTATATTTCATTTATTATTAATTTAAAATATTTTAATTTTATTGAATCACTTTCATTGATTTCTTATTATATATATTATAAGTAAATTGCAGATAAACATTGTAAATAATCTCTTTTCTTTGGTGATGAATTGATTTTTCTATGTCCTAAATTTGAATTACACTCCATCATAAACCAAAAAACAAACTAAGCCAAGTAAAAGAAACTTATTTGCAGCTCTTCTACCACTAACATTATTATTCAAGTACTACTCTCTTCTCATTGGTAATAAAATAAAGGGAAAACTCTAAATATACAAACTATACATGTTGATCTTGAGTATATCAAAAACATTTTTAGCCTTGAATGTTTTATCAATGACCTTCTCCTGTTTTAAAAGCAAAGTTAATTCATTGCCCTTATTTAAAACAAAAAGGTTAGTACTTACTAGGAATTCCAGTAAGTGCTCCCTTCTTAGTTTGGGGAAGCAAGGTTATCAAAGTGATGAGAATTAGCATCAACACCAATCAATAAATCAAACTGATTCTGTTGATAGAATTCCACCAAATGCACAAAAATTACTGTCAGTTCATTCTTATTATAAGGAAATATGCAGAGGAAATAATAATATCCTTGTTGGCATAATTTCCTTCAAGTTTCACTCAAAGTTGTTAGATCTCTGATACAAAAATCCCATATGGGTGTAACATTTATATCATGTTTGAAAAAAAAATATACATCCGAGAGTAAAAAATAAACAACTTGCCCCCTTTACAATTAAGCGCTCTCTGATACAAAAATCCCATATGGGTGTAACATTTATATCATCTTTGAAAAAAAAAAATATACATCCGAGAGTAAAAAATAAACAACTTGCCCCCTTTACAATTAAGCCCTTGTATTTGGCACTTATAGTATGCAAAGTTGTAATAATCCCTGAAGAGCACTAATCTAAAATGGCAAAAGTAGTTCTAGAGTGATGGAGATTTATTTGCACAAACCTCATCCATGACACTATAAATGCCCAAAGAAAGCATACACCAGTTTTGGAGGGTGCATGGATGTATCTCAATAGCACTCTCAGAATCCCTACCATTACCAACAAATTTGAACAAATCTTTTTCCTTTGCACAAATAAATCACTGAAGAAATCATTTGTGTAAGCTTAGTATCAGGACCTAAGAGCTCCTTAAAAGGCTCCAGATCCACCTCAGTAGAGTATAATTCTGACTGAAAAAAAGTGTCCTATTTATAAGTTACTTCTTCCAGAAGGAAGAATAGAACCTATAAAACTGCAAGCTTAGTATCAGGACCTAAGAGCTCCTTAAAAACTCCAGATCCACCTCAGTAGAGTATAATTCTGACTTAAAAAAGTGTCCTATTTATAAGTTACTTCTTCCAGAAGGAAGAATAGAACCTATAAAACTAGTCTTCTTAATGCCATCAAAAAGCCAGCAGAAATTCAGGAGAAAGCTAATTGGGAAATGTATCCCTGTCACTGAATGCTAATTGGAACACTACTTTCTTCTTTAGTCCTAAAAAATGAATTACTCAAAAAGTTATCTATCACTCAAAGATATATTTTTAAGAACCCATACATCTAAATATCTGGAGAAAGAAAAAAATGGTCACTATCTGATTATCCTCTAATACAGAAATATGAAGAAATTTTGTCTGATACCTCAAAGGGATCATTAATAATGATTTCATTACCCTAATATCACTTAACCATCAGCAAATTCATACCTTAACAATTTCATAGGAATACATTAATTATTTTGATCCTGCAATGTCTTCAAGTCAATAAACTAAATGGGTAAGTCATGTGATTTATTTGTGATATCATTACTAACTTTATATTTCAAATAGAAAATTATCTGGAACTAATCACAAAATAATACTTAAAACATAAAATAATACATAGATCAACAAATTGTACAACAATCATTAATTTTATTGCAATTTTAAATATTTATTATTGTAGGTGTCACAAATTTATAAAAGTTGCACAAATATATTCAGTTTATATAATCTTACAATTTTCAGAAAAATATTAATTAAAATATATACTCACTGGGTAGCCAAAACCACCTATCTCTAAAGCTTCTTCTAATTCTGATTGTGCTAATGCTTCTGCCCAGATCCATCCCCAGGAATTTTTCTTATATTTTTCACCAATTTGATTCAATACTTCAATGAACTGATTCCGACATTTACTCTGACAATCTAAAATGTGAGGTAAAATGCTGATAACACACAACTGATGATTTTCACAAGCTTCTTTCAAGACTTCATCATTTATTAGCTACATTTATAAAAAATGAAAAAATTCATGATTTATCTTTGAATTAAGATATGATGGAAACATTAACACAAATAACTAACTTGTTTGATTTCAGGTGGAGGAGCATTTTCAGCAAATTTATCTAAAGCCCAACTAACAATATCAGCTGATGTCCTTCCTCCATCATATTCTTCTGCAGAACCATCTTTTCTTCCAGCAGGGAAGAATTTTATTGTTGGAAAACCTTTAACCTATAAAAAAAAAAATAGAAAGGTTTTAAAAACTATTGGTTTAATTGCTAAGGTGATATTCTGTGATAATGAAATTTCAAATTTGACTGAAGTGATTTATATTTATTAAGATTCAAATGAAAATACTTATTCATGTAAATTCTAAAAAACTCATTTCATAGCTCAATTATGAACAGTAGAATTCATGATATATGCACTTTTTTGAATAAGACCATGATAATTATTTAATAAAATGAGCCAATTTTAAGATATAAAATACAGGGGGTCCTTGATAAACATCAGTTTGTTTACACATTGTGATTAATTAGGGACAGTAAATTTGACATACATCATGTATATTCACACTCATGTCATTTAAATCAGTGGCATAGATAGGAGTGAGTGGAGGGTGGTCCACCCTAGGCAGCATTTTTGGCATTAAAAAAAGTTTTTTTTTGTAATTTTGTATTTTAATTTATAAATAAAAAAATAAAATTATATTTTCTTAATCTTAATTTTCAAATTGTGTCTAAATAAGTTTGATGTGTATTATGTATTTCCCAAAGGAAGGGCGAAAATTGACAGATCGTCCCAGGTGATACAAATTGTAGCTATGCCACTGATTTGAATAAAACATATATGTATTTCTCTCAAATTTTCTTTTCCTCTATATTTAAAAAAATTATTTATAATTAGTGATTGTGTTTGAGATTACCATCACAAGAAATCTCCAAGATTTACAAGAAAATCTATTTTCCTCTATATTTAAAAAAATTATTTATAATTAGTGATTGTGTCAAGATAAACATAAACAGCACTAATCGCAGTTGAGTAAAATAAAATAAACATATTTTAAATAAATGTGTTTATTTTATTTTACTCAACTGCGATTAGTGCTGTTTATGTTTATCTTGACTTAATTACTGAGTATAAGCAGTTTTCCAGTTTTAACATGTATTAGTGATTGTGTTTGAGATTACCATCACAAGAAATCTCCAAGATTTACAAGAAGATCTCAATTCCCAATTCTCAAGAATTTTTATTCTTTTTATTTCAGGATTCTCAATTCAAGAAAAATTCTTATAAAACTTGGGAATTTAAAAAATTCTGCAAATTCATACCCTAACAATTTCATAGCAATACATTAATTATTTTGGCCCTGCAATGTCTTCAAGTCAATAAACTAAATGGGTAAGTCATGTGATTTATTTTTGATATCACTACAAACTTTATATTTCAAATAGAAAATTATCTGGAACTAATCACAAAATACTACTTAAAACAAGCATATAAAATAAAATAATACCTAGATCAATAAACTGTACAACAATCATTCATTTTATTGTAATTTTATATATTTATTATTGTAGATATCACTATGTTGTGACATAAGCAGATTTATGACAACGTTTAAGAAAGCCAAAATATCTGGTTTCTAATCCATTCAGCAGTTTGTCAGAGTAACAATAATGGCTATGGTATATAGGGGAGTGTAACAGAGGATATGAGTAGATAGATAGTCCTCAATCATTCCCCAAAGTCCCATATTCACCCAATGGCCAGAGATGATAGAGGTCTCTTAGAAAATTACATAGTCAGAGGATATGAGTAGATAGATAGTCCTCAATCATTCCTCAAAGTCCCATATTCACCCAATGGCCAGAGATGATAGAGGTCTCTTAGAAAATTACATAGTTAAAATAGGAGGGTTCTAAACTTTTTCTAAAAGAGATGTATCTGTTGGTCTAGATATTCAAATATAGTTACGTGTAAAAAATAAACAACCATATGTGCCTACATAAGATTAGGCATAAAAATTCCAGAAATGGAATTTTTCTAAACACAGGACTTGTTTAGTAGATAAAACAAAAACTGTTTGTATGTATTGAAAAACTATTTTAATAAAAACTATCAGTAATTGTAAAACAAATACTATTATCATATATATTATTAGTCAAACGTGGTTGGCTGATGTCCCTTTTTTGGACGAACCACTGTATCGATTTTTATAACTAAGGTATCGTTAGAAAGGTCTAATTTTCCGATGTATGTATCAGCCAATATTATTTGTTGTTATTAATAATTTATAAAAATTAAATTTAAATTATAGTTCCTCAAAAAAGACAAATTATGCAGAGGGCGCTGTAACGTAATAACGGACAACATTTTATGATTCTCCTACACGAATTTGGAGGTGTATTTCAAGCAGGATTTCAAGTGATATTTCAGAGGTGTTTTTTTCAAGTTGGTAAATTCAATAGATTTCAAGTGATATTTCGGAGGTTTTTTTTCAAGTTGGTAAATTCAATATTTATTCAAATATACTATAGTTAAACACTGGCATTACATATTCGATCGTGATTGGTAGTTCAAGTAAAATTAATAGATTAATCATTATACACCCGCCATTGTGTTTTTAATTAATTTAACTCATGATTTTGATGATATACCTAAGTGGTATCCTAAGACATACAAAGAGCTGAAACTCAAAAAAATAATTAATAATAAATATATATATTGATTTAAAATAGGTAAAAATTGTACCTCGAGTCCACGTGCTCGACGCAATGTTTCAGCAGCATTGCGTGCCACGTGGTCCAGTTAGTACTATTAACTTTCTTTTTCGATTTCTGATCATTCATTCATTAGAATTTGCCCCCCCTTGACATGTGATTAAACTTGC
>AYEL01062458.1:0-17607 GCA_000484575.1 Olivierus martensii
TTCCGCTCATATAAATGAGCGGGTAATTTCTAGTTTTTTTATTATTATTATTAAAATATGACCTATTTTTTTCAATATAAGTAAAACATTAAATAAAAAACAAATATAGAACAACCCAATATTTTTTGTTTTACATGATTTTCTGCCACATTTCCTTTTTATCCTTATTAAAAACAGGCATTTTTTTAACTAAACATTTTTTTAGAATCTTCAGATTCTAAAAAATCTTCAGATTCTTGAGAATTTCCGAAAGGGAATATTGAGAAAAATTAATTATTAATTTGGGAATTCTCAAATCTTGAGAAAGCAAAAAATATATAAGTAAAACATTAAATAAAAAATAAATATAGAACAACCCATTATTTTTTGTTTTCATTTTACATGATTTTCTGCCACATTTCCTTTTTATCCTTATTAAAAACAGGCATTTTTTAACTAAACATTTTTTTAGAATCTTCAGATTCTTGAGAATTTCCAAAAGAGAATATTGAGAAAAATTAATTATTAATTTGGGAATTCTCAAATCTTGAGAAAGCAAAAAATTCTGGAAAACACAACCACTATTTATAATTGCATTCTGTATATAAAATATATATGATTCTGCAAAGTTGTGATCACTTATTTAATCATTTTGCTAAAGTAACATGATTTGTAAATGATAGTTTGTCTTACTATTACATGATTGACCAGATGGCTGAATGGTAAAGTGTTTGCTTATCACCCTGGAGGATGTGGGTTCAATTCCAAATCTCGCACCACCAGTTTTTTCAAACGGTAGTTCAGTTTGGCATGTTGAACCCCCATCCTTCAACCATCCGGATGACTCCACCATGGCTGTTGGTCAGCCCTATGTTGGACTCTAAAAATGGCTGCCACCAGATAAACATGTCACATGAGCAATAAGGCAGCCTATCCTTACTACAGTGTAAATATTTTTTTAGCTAGTTTCAAAAATTTTCATGGTCAAAAAAATTTACATAAATTTAATATTTTTAAAAATATCTAAAAATTTCAAAAAAAAAAAAAAAAAATTCTTTTTTAAATTCACATTCACTTTATGCAACAACAGGACATTTTTCATTCTAATCAAATTTGACATGCATAACACTGGCAGAATATAAACTGTGGAACTTTTATATTGTTGTAAATTTAGTATTGAAGATTAAAGTCTGGATTCCACATCACTAGAATACTGCAGAAACAGACAACAGATGCCCAAATGTGATGTCACTTCCTATTTATAACATATTGCTCAACAAATTGTAAGCAGAAAAGTACAGCAGACAAAATTTCAATTTTTAAGTTTCTGCAGCTCTTGCTGTTATACTTTTAGTCAATCACATGTCTTGCTTGGAGTGATGTTTTCTTGATGTCATGAACTGAAATGTTAAATATCAAAATGGTGGAAACAACAGATAAGTCGAAGTGAAACGAAGAATTGGAAATGTTTTTCGAAGATGTTAAAAAATATCCCTATTTATATAATACGATAAGCAATACAGAGATACCACTTTAACAATTCCAAGAGGCTGCTGTGATATCAAAAAACTGTCCTGAATTTCTGCTGTAATGGAAACAAAATACAAAAGATGACAGCAACAGTAGATTGTTCTCTTTCTGTTGTCTTTTTGCTTTTAACAATTCCAAGAAGCTGCTGTGATATCAAAAAACTGTCCTGAATTTCTGCTGTATCATCATGAGAAACAAAATACAAAAGATGACAGCAACAGTAGATTGTTCTCTTTCTGTTGTCTTTTTGCTGTTTCTCATGATGTGGAACCCAGGCTTAAAGGATTTAACACACTAATACAGGATGAGAATAAAGTATTCCAAACATACTGGGAAACTATTTTTATAAAACAATCACAATAAAATAAAAAACTTTTTGAAAAATACAAATATTTTTATATAAAATCAAAAATTAAATATGATTTCAAAAATGATATATAGCTCACATCAGAATTGAAAAACGGATTGTTTACTAAAACAATAATTTTGCAATATTTTATATATTTCATAAATAATTATATTTTGATTTAATAAATTAGATATTTTTACATTTTTATTAATTAATACTGAAAATATTAATGAAAATTTTTATTTATAGATAATGTGTATTTTTATATTTTATTTCTCATATATTCTGCAAATGTCACTGTTAATATTCAATTTGTCATATGTTAATATCATGATTATCAATGCTACATTAAAATATTTTGTAATCCTAATACTACCTCATACTTAAATCACTAATGAGTGCATATAAATGTTGAATTTCATTAATCTTTGATCAAGGAATTATTTTCATGCAATTATTATTTTATTAAATTTAGTAAAGGTTTAAGGTTTAAAATATACTACAGCTAATTCTCAATTTATGACAGAGTTAAATTCCAAGAATTTCAAACCTCACTGTCATAGGTTGGAAATGTCTAAAATTTATGGATTTCTCACTACTAATATTTATTAGGACATTATACATTAACTTAATAAATATAAAGAATACAAAATTACAAGACTCAAACACAAAAAAAGAACATTCATATATCAAACCATTGGGTCAGAGACTCAAATCCAGATCAATTGCAGTATTTATTGGACATTGCTATTTTAAGTACAAGTTAGTTATAAATTAAGGACTATCTGTATTTCTATCATCATTAATAATTTATCTTATATTGTTCAATCAAATACTAGTTATTATTCTTGACACAATGTTAAAATTACTATGAATGCTGGTAAAACAATCAAGATTATGCTCTTTAATCTAAAAAAATTATGCTATTTTATTGTAAAAATATTTATTTACTAAACATTTGTAAATAAATGTTTTGTAACATGCTGGAGTGTTTTGTTTTAGATTTTGAAGAATTGTTGACACATTGAATCAAATAATTTTAAAAATTGTTCAAACAGATATTTCTTAACTTACATCACCATTATAAGTGATAGTAACAAATAAATACTGTGATTAGTCCATGGAATTCTTATGCATAGATAAGAGTCCATGCGTAATGATCTGGTTTATCAAAATTATCCTTTTCGTGTCTGGTTCCTGTAGGTTTTGTTTTCATTAAGTTTATTACAATAATATATAATGTTCTAATAAAGCTGTAGTGGGAAAGCCATAAATTTGATATTTCTGATTTATGATAACTCCAACTTAGAACTTTAAGAGTTTCAACCAGATTAAATCTCATTATAGTTTTGAGGACTTCTTCTTGTATAGTTGGATCTTATAGTCACAAATATTTATATATATATTAATGAACATATTATTTCAAATTTTTGAAAAATTCAAGATTAAGAAGAAAGAATAGGCATAATCAGTAAACAAATATAAAAAATATAACAGTTTATTTCTGAATTATTATTTTTTGTTCAATGTTCCTTCCTGATTTCAAAAATTATGATAATTGTATGATCTAGCAGAAAATGTTTCATAAATGTCTACATAGTAATTGACAAATTAGCATAAGACCACAGAATTTCTGCCAAAAAATTTTAATCTATGCCAATTCAAATAGAGGTTTATGGCATGTTAAATTTATAACTTTAAATATACTATATCAGGTTACAAATCAATTAATATGGAATGTATTATGTTTGCAATAAATAACAATTTGTATTAGTTAAACATCTATAAAACAAGCCCTTTTTATAGCATAGAATAATTTATTAAAACTTAACAAATGTTTTTAGGATATAGCCCTCATCAGGTTACAAAAAAATATAGAACAGAATGTCATAACGAAAAATAAAATTTAAACTAAAAAAAAATGTTACTATATTGCTATGGTTACAAAAATAAATATAACTAAAAATTAATATAGCTATTAAAATAAATACATAATAAATAACAATTTGTATTAGTTAAACATCAATAAAACAAGCCTTTTTTATAGCATAGAATAATTTATTAAAACTTAACAAATGTTTTTTGGGTATAGCCCTCATCAGGTTACAAAAAAATATAGAACAGAATGTCATAAAGAAAAATAAAATTTAAACTAAAAAAAATGTTACTATGTTGCTATGGTTACAAAAATAAATATAACTAAAAATTAATATAGCTATTAAAATAAATACAAAATATTTAACCTTACAGATTAAAATTGATAAGATTAATTAGTAAAAGCCCACCAAGAAGCTTTCCCCAGTACAGTTGTATGCTATCAAAAATCTGCTGCCCGCTCCATGCTAATTTTAGTTTCTATTTCCTGGCCATGTTTTTTCTAATTAATATCTTATCTAAAAAAGCCCACCAAGAAGCTTTCCCCTGTACAGTTGTATGCTATCAAAAATCTGCTGCCTACTCCATGCTAATTTTAGTTTCTATTTCCTGGCCATGTTTTTTCTAATTAATATCTTATCAATTTTAATCTGTAATTATTTTAATAGTTATATTAATTTTTAGTTATATTTATTTTTTAATCTTAGCAACATAGTATCATTTATTTTAGTTTGTTTTTATTTTCTGTTATGACATTCTGTTCTATATTTTTTTGTAACTTGATGAAGGCTATATGCCAAAAACGTTTGTTAAGCTTTAATAAATTGTTCTACACTGCAAAAAGTACTTGTTTTATAGGTGTTTAACTAGTTTGATTAGTAGAAGCAGTATAAAGTTTATTATGGACAGTTTGTATTATTTTATAGCTTACTTTATAAGCCTCACTTTCCTTCAAAAAGATTATTAGTGAGGATAGACTGAATTATCTTTGAATTAATAAATTTTTAAGAAATTCTATAATATTTTGTCATTAAACATCATATATTTTAACTTCATAGCTCAATTATTGAAAATGAAAAACATTCGCACTTCTGAGATTCCCATTAATAACATTTAAATTACAATAATTGACTGAATTTTATGAAATTCAATAGCACAGTCATAATTTTGGAAAAGACTATGATAGAATATTTTACAAGATGAATCTTTAATCATTCCAAAATGATGGTCATGTATGATAAGTAGGTAATCATTTCTGAAAAGGACTAATTTTTTTAATAAATATTTTAAAATTATTTTTTTTACACAAATAAATTATTAAAATATTAATATATTTTCCATATTCTTTCAGTATTAAAAGTTATTTATTTTACACAAATAAATTATTAAAATATTAATATATTTTCCATATTCTTTCAGTATTAAAACAAAATCCAGAAAAAAAAAACAAATTATATATTCAACATTCTTTGAATCACACAAAAGTGAATTATTTTCATATACTTAAATGATGATAAATATATTTTGTAAAAAATATGAAAAATCATACTAAACTGTTTTAAAACTAAGTTATAAAATAATTTTTAAAATTGATATTTTTACCCCATACTTATTTGAAGTTATTGTATGTTCAGTAGCATCTAGAGCTCCAAGTTTAACTTTTCCTTTTAACTCTGTAGCAGCTTTAGCCCAATGAGGTGCTAAATTTTTGCAATGTCCACACCATGGTGCATAAAATTCAACCAACCACATTTCATCACTTTTCAAAACAACATCTGCAAAATTGGAATCTGTCAACTCTATCACATCTTTTGGATCCTGAAAATAAATTATTGCATTTTAAACAAAGAAATTAAAACATATATAATCTAAAGCAGTCATAGCAAATTTACTGCTGTTTTTTCTCCTCCACCTCCACTGCTAGATTTGCCTCCAAGCTTCCTATCCACATTTCTTCTTAGCTCTTTAAAAGCAGAATCCACAACACCATTTGCTGTTCTAGGACCATTGTAATCTTTAGGACTATTTTTATCACTACCAAATATTTTAACAGTAGGGAAGCCTCTTACTCCATATTGTCCACCTAATGATTGGTGTTTATCAGCATCTACAGCTCCTACATTGACTACACCCTAATAATAAAAATATTTGAAAATTAAAAGTTTATATTAAATTGTCGACGAACATATAATTAAATTATAAAATTTTAAATGTAAAACTTTATATTGGTATTGTTTGTATCATTTATTCCTTCCTGACTTACAGCTCTTTTAAACACTGAGATACTGAGATATTGAATTATAGTTCTTAACACTAAGGCCCGGTTCCACCATTGCGTTGTTACTTTAACAATGGTGTCACTGAGTGGTGTTACGGAAATTCTGTTCCACCAATCATTGTTAAGCCTAACAGTGATGTCAATATGTAACATTGGTCTCGATCACTGTTAAGACCGATGTCAGAGTATTCAAACACAGCAAAACCTACTTTAGTCTGATATATCTGTTGAGTTATAATAATAATAATATAAACTACAAATTCAACTACAAAACAAATTCGAAAATCTGAATTTTATTTGCTTTTCAAATTACCAAATTATAATTATAACATGGGACATGATTAATCATTTTAAAATAAGTTGTTAATACTACAT
Source organism: Olivierus martensii (assembly GCA_000484575.1). Taxonomy (NCBI): domain Eukaryota; kingdom Metazoa; phylum Arthropoda; class Arachnida; order Scorpiones; family Buthidae; genus Olivierus; species Olivierus martensii. The sequence continues at coordinate 6,387 of AYEL01062458.1, forward strand.
GAATGAATATCTTCATATTGGGCTTCTTAAAAATAGTACAGATCATAGATTATATGAATTAATTTTTCAAGGAACTGTGCATTTTTCAAGATACGGTTATTTCCGAGATAAATCTTTACTAATGAATCATATCATTTTCTTTTTCAACAAATAATTTGGAAGATATTTATAATAAATATAGCAATCTCATCTTTAGTAACAAACCATATATCTCGGAAAATTCATCATCTAAAATTATTTTGAATTATCAGAATAACGATGTCGTTTACTTTCAACAGCCATCCTGTTTTGTCACGTGATGTTGCTATAGCGTCATTTCTTACCACATGCTTTAATTTGACCAATTGGCATTTTACTCAGGAACATGAATTTTTTTGTGTTCATGAATTAGTGACATGTTTTTTTCCAGGAACATAAATAACAATCGTAGTATCAGCTCTTCACTGTCAGTAAACATCGCTAACAAAAGTTGTAGTGGAAAGTTCTGTTGTTACTGATCATTGTTACACTGATAATGTCATTTACTGACAGTAGTGTTATACGATGTTGGTGGAACCGACTCTTATCCTTCAAGTGCCTTTGACATTGATAGACATCAGGCCAAAGAACAAATAATGATAACAATAAAAAAAATTCAATTCTGATTTTATTAATTCAGCTTTTGCAAATCAATTTTTTGGGATGTAATCAGTGAAAATATGCCTTTTTGACAGTGAGTCCTAAATTTTTTCAGTTGCCAAAATATTTTTTTAAATTATGTGTAAACAAACATTGTTTGTATTTGAACAGCTCAATAGAATTTGGCAAGATTTTTTTTTTAATCCCATCCTGTCGATTTTATAATCTAACCTAACAAATCCATTCTGTATGTGATTTGATAAATGATATTTTAGAAATTTTTGGAAAAATTAAATTTTGCTTAAAGCAAGCTATAAAAATTCTGAAAATAAACAATATATATAGTAACTTTTCATTTTTTGTTTTAATTTCACTAAAATTTAGGAGAAAATTGCAAAAAAAATATAAACATCTTCAGGCCATTTAAAGGAACATCACATTTTTATTGTTTTATAGCAGCCATTTCTTTCCCAATAAATTGTAGCCATGCCTATTTTGCACCAGGGTAAGTGACATTGAGTCCAGAGTTACAATACACCAATGGCAGTCCAATTAGAGGAACAGAAAATATATAATAATTGTTAAATGTACTAGATGAAGTCATTTTCCTTATATATGTTAGGATTTTTTCATATAAATAAAAAAAATCTATAAAAAGTCAATATAAACATCTTCAGGCCATTTAAAGGAACATTGCATTTTTATTGTTTTATAGCAGCCATTTCTTTCCCAATAAATTGTAGCCATGCCTATTTTGCACCAGGGTAAGTGACATTGAGTCCAGAGTTACAATACACCAATGGCAGTCCAATTAGAGGAACAGAAAATATATAATAATTGTTAAATGTACTAGATGAAGTCATTTTCCTTATATATGTTAGGATTTTTTCATATAAATAAAAAAAAATCTATAAAAAGTACTGAGGAAAATTGTGTAAACAAAGTAAAAATAAGTTAATAAATATGAAATATTAATAAAATTGGCAATATTTCAATGAATTCATGTCATATAATTATTTAAAAAAATTACATAACTTCAATCAACAAATGTTACATAACTTGTAGTTTTTATCAATAATTTCTGAAAATTTCAGCCAAATTTCTTCATTCATGGCTCATTTTGTTTAGAAGACTTGTCACTATCTGAAAATATTTACTATTTCTTTGGATGGCTAAAATTTCATATAAAAAATTGTTGTAAACTTCTTATCTCATAAATGTAACAAAAAGTAATGAAATAATATATAATTTGAAAAAAAATGCTTACATTGTTAGAAAGAGAACAAAATCTGCAATAAATACTGAAGATTTCAAAATATTTCGATGAAAATTAAGCAAGATTTCACAATTTTAAATTATTTATTTTTGGGAAAACTTGGAATTTTGAAAGTAAACAAGCTCAAGTCAAGTCAATTCCAAAATATAGTTTGAGTCCTAGTTTAAAAAAAATTCTATTTCTAATCAAATATAATTGGTTATATACAACATAATTTCTAATCAGTTGTTTTCAGTAGATCACAAATATTAACTTCATAGTACCAATTTGTTACCAAACTGATATTGTGTACATAATTTAAAATAAAAATGTTTGCTAAATTTAATCTAATTTTTTTTTATATTTTAGTATAAAAAATTAGATTAAATTTTTAATTAAAATATCTATTTAATAAAAATATGGTTTCAGAATAAATACATTGATATTCATTTAGAAAAAGCAAAAATTCTGTTATTTCACTTCCAAAACAAATTTTTAGTAACTAATTAAAAATAAACAGAATACATAATATTATGCTTTAGTTTTATTTAAAAACCAGTATTTTAAAAAACAAGGCATTTAGTGATATCAGATAATCTAGAATCTACTTTAGAATAAAACTTTGCACTAAAATATTAGTTTTAATATTTATATCAGTTTCTATCAAACTTGATATAAATATTAAAACCAACAGAAAATGGGGCTTGGACCTATAATAGTCTGATAAGTCTCAAAGTGAGTATTAAGTCTGAATAATGATAAAAGACTCATTTTCAAATCAGAGTACTCAGGTTCATAAAACCTTACACCCAATCACCAATTGATTGATTCATTGTACTTAATTCTTATTGGTTTAAATTACTGACTTATCCAATCAATAAATCTTAAAATTTAGCAACTTCTTATTTCATTTTATATTCTATTCAACATTGAAAACATTTCTGATTAAAGTTTATGACTGCTAAAGGGCTTTGTGTTTTACTTTTTAAATAAATGACTTCTTCAAAAAACAATATGTTTCAGTGATATATTTCAACATATTAAATGTTAAACTATCAGTTTTAGAAAAAATTATCTAGTATAAAAATTGTGTTTATTCCATTATTTTATTAAGTTTAACATTTAATATGTTGAAATATATCAGTTTTAGAAAAAATTATCTAGTATAAAAATTGTGTTTATTCCATTATTTTATTAATCTATATAATTTGTTTCATGGTTATGTTTATTATGTTTTTGACAATTTTTAAATTTATTTTAACAATATTCATAAAAATATTTGAACAGGGATTGATAAGTTATAAGATTATCAAAAGATTGACTGGGTATGGTTAATGGTTTATAGACTTCTGATTATCTGAGAAATTAATTTCTGGAGATAATCTGTAAAATATTTTTAAAAAAAGTGGAATTATGGACACTATTCATTTAACTAGTTGAGGTGTTTACATGTATACATGCCATGGAAACAGAAAAAATGATCAAAAAGCACTTAAAAAATTCAATCCTGATTTATTCAATATAGTTATTGCAAATCAGTTTTTTGCATTTACTGGGTGAAAATATGTGTTTCTGATGATAGGTCTTAAATGTTTCAATTGCCAAAATTTGTTTTAAATTGCATTTTAAAGTTAGATAATCCAAATTCTAAATATTGGTTATCTCAATAAGATTTGGTGAAAAATAATCCAAATTCTATTATTACAATCCATTCAAATTTGAATGGATTGTAATAATAGAATTTGGATTATTTTTCACCAAATCTTATTGATTCTGTTTTCTATTCTATTATATTTTATTAATCTTATTTCAGTTTTGGGATGAAATAAATGTATTTTTGAAATTTTATGTAAAATATGAAATTTTAGTATAATGAGCTCTACAATTTGTAAAACTGAAAAAATGTTGCCAATAATACAAAAATACATTTTTTAATACAAAATACATTTTTTTTTTTCATTACATACTGGTTAATTCTGTTAAATAAACAATATTTTTACTTATTTGTTCATTTATTATTTTATTTTTACCAATAATTAAGTAAAAGACAAGAAAATCCTAATGTAAACACTCTCAGGCAATTTAAAGAGGTGTGGCACTTTTATTATTTTATGGGTGACCAGTCATCTCACAGGAAATCGCAACCAAGCCTAGTTTACTATGCTGTATGTGGTATTTGGTGTAAAAATTGGGTTTCTCAAATTATAACTTTTAATCCCTTGAATGCAATTTTATTATTAAAATTGCATTCAAGGGATGTCAACAAAACATCTGCAGGCCAATTAAAGTAAAGTAGAAAATGTTATTAGCTGTTTATGTACAAGAGTAGATGCTTTTCATATATGTTGGATTTTTGGATATTAAATTCAAAAATTTGTAAAAAATAAAACAAAAAATTATTGAAATGAAGGAAAAAAACACCAATAAATAGCGGTTAAGTCGAACTACTGAGGAGGGCTCGGCTGAGCCGAAAGTGCACTATAGTGAATCCGTTTGTTTTTTGCCGATTACGGATTGTTCTTTCCCTGCCCAAGTGAGCTGAAATATTATTATTAATAAATAAATAAATAAATTTTATTAAAAAATGACAATATTTTAATAAATTTATGATTACTTTTTGACTAATTATATGACACTTTAATTAATGAAAATTTGCATAATACTTTGTATTTTATTGATAATTTTTTAATAATATGATCAGATTTTCTTTATTCATAAGGTTTGCCACTATCAAAAAATAACAAATATTTTGTTGGATGGCTAAAATTTCATATAAAAAAGATCATGTTTTCTCCAATCTCATATAATGAATGATAAGTTGTGAAAGAAATAAAATTCAAAAATTTTTTGCATCATTAGAATGAGGAAAAAACAATCAACTGTAAAAATTTCAAAAAATTTTGATGAAAATTAAGCAAGATTTAACAATATTAATTTTTTGCATATTAGATTAATTTTAAAAAATCTTGTGGGTATCAACAGGTTAAACCTACAGCAAAACCTAAGTTAGTTAATTACTAAATAGGCATTTTAAGACAGCAAGACAGAATAAAGCCCTATTTTATTACATTTCTTTTTATAATAAGAGAAAATAAGATGGAAACCTATAATAGTTATAGAAAACAAGATTCTATAGCAGGGGTGGGCAATTATTTTCTGCAGAGGGCTGGATAAACAATCTTCAGGATGACGCGGGTTGTATAAAAATTGAAATGTACCTAAGGAAAATTTAACCTTATGACGCCATTATGTAATTATGTAATGATATTATTGATGATAACATCAGCTAATCTATTAAAAATTAATAAAACTACTTTGACATAAAATGATACTCACGTTCAAGCATGATTGATTCTTGCACAAATATATTCCTCTAACCAACACACGAGACAAGAATAGCGGTTGCACCAATTTATCTGCACACGTTTTTGTCAATATCGCTATCGTGTGTAGCCAAATTTGTGATACTTATGCAAAATATATTCGTGTATCAATATTATTTTTAAAATATACATTTCTTGTATTATTTTTAGTTTTTGTTTATATGCAAAGAATTCAAAAGCATCTGTAGAAACTATTATTTTCATAAGAAACATTAGAAAACAATTCGTCCTACGAATTATATCATCAAAATTTGGAGTAACTCAGTAGTGTATGTGTACTCTAGTGAGGAGTATCCATTATTTAATTTTCTCTTTTCAAGTGGAATTTTACAAATGTGGGCCTTGAAACTGTAATGTGTTTTACTTTATGCCGTAGGCCGCCTTTTGCCCACCCGTTCTATAGGGTGCTGCTTCCAATGATGGGTCTTAAGTGTTTCAATTGCCAAAATTTGTTTTAAATTACATTTTAAAGTTAGATAATTTGAATGGATTGTTGTACAAGGTTGCAATAATTTATATGAACAATTAATTCAAATATTATCTATGAGCAATATATTATTAAAACTATGCACTACAAAAGCCATTTGGCCAGATTGGTTGGATGGAAACACTTTGGTTTTCTAATTAGAGGATGCATGACTGAATCAGAAACTTGCCCTTTGGAAAATTTACATGAAGAGTCTGTACAAAGCCAGTTGATCCTTGTCCTATATAGTCTAGATCAGTGGTTGCCAACCAGAGATCCACGAATAAATTTTGGTGATCCGCACAAAATTTTAAACAAGATAGGTTAAACGCCAAAATCAATTTTTGGGTGCTTCAAAATGTTCATGAACAAGTTTAAAACTTCTTTAGAGTTTTCTTTCCCAAGTCTAATGTAATATTTGCATTCAAAATTTCTATTATTATTAATAGTAATGTATTATTTTACGAATACTAATATTATACTTATACCTCAGTATTCATATTAGTGGTCCGTTGAATTTAAAATCATAAATTTAGTCATCCATGAGGTCCGAAAGGTTGGCAACCACTGGTCTAGATGACCTCCAAAGTGTTAATGGTGTTAAGTGAAAAAAAAAATGAATTCAAAGCTGTCTTTTATTACAAAATAATTTTTTTCATTCAAAAGGAATAATATATAACTTATGTAAAATTTTATAATTGAAGTTTACATTCTTAGTGCTATTCTTGGATTGAAAGAGTTCATTAAAATTAAAGTTTATAATTAAATCATACTTTAGTTTCATTTCATTCCATAACTGAGAAATACATTAATGTTTACATGAGACAAAATTATCAATTATCTAATACCAGAATCTAGAAATATAATAGTGACTTATAACTCAAGGCAGTAAGGATTTTGGTTTCAATTAAAGTTGTAATTTTCAAGAATTCTAATATTAAATGAGGACTTAATCATACTTTATTCCTATGACAATTTAAAAATTTTGCATAAAATCTATAGTATGTATATACAGTCAAACCGCAATAAGATGTCCTGTTAAGCCGCCACCCTCACTGACTGCCAAGAAATTTGTCGGAATGGATCTTCCCTATGTTAATGGAATAGGCAAACTAAAATAAGATGCCATCTGCCAATAGAAACAAAACAAATATTTCTTTTGGTATTGTATTTGTCCTCATTAATCTGCCAGGGAAATGTAAGGTGACTTACATCCTGAAATTCATCAGTACTGTATATGTTAAAAGTTCTCTGGATTCATTTGTAACTAGGAGGTAGAAAAATTGGAGTTAACATTTAATCATGTATCTCTTTAAGCCTGGTTCACACCTAGGTTGTAGAAAATTTAAGATTGTAAAAACCAAATTGTTTCTATAACGACTTGTCATGTGATGCGAAGTCTTGTTAATGTTTCACAATGGCAGATGAATGACTGTGTGGTAACGCTATTGACTGCCACAAATGAGGATCCAGGTTCGTGTTTTAGGTCTGGTATCTCCTGAAAAACTTTTTCAGGTGCTGGGTCGGCCCAGCAATCCTCACATTCACCATCTAGATCCTCTCCACAGGCATGGGTGCAGCCCATGGTTTGAACTGGCCCACCCTTAATAATCTCCCTGATTAGAAAGGGACATAAAATATGAAAAAAAAAAAAAAAGTTTCACCATTCTGCAATGCTCGCAAAAGGCTCCTCTGTTATTTGAAACGTGCCAGCCATCTGTTGCTGTAGATGAAGTCCGTCATGTCCATTTGCTTTCCAAAAACTTTCTCACTGATTTCTATATAGTACTCTACATATATGTTATGTATACTACACTGTAAAATATACAGTTTTTCAGAAATTATAAGTTTGGATGCTAAATATAAAACATACTGTATTTTATTAAATTTAATAAATTTGGAGTTCATTTTCATTTCTACATCATATGTGTTTTCAATAAACCACCAAAATCATCCCCAAACAGATGGTGGCATCTTATTGGAGTTTGACTTTATATAAACAGAGGAATATCTTTATTTTAATTTCTATTTTTTTTGGATATGATTATAATGATAATATATTAAATCTATGAATTAAAAAAGCCCTTGCTTGTTAACTGTTGTTTTAGGAAATTATTTCCAAACAGTTTCTTCTGGGCCATATATTCAGAATTAAAATTTATTCATACCACACCAAAAGTTTTATTATTAAGAAATATCAATAGTAAATCTGAAAACTTCTGGAAAATTCTATAGATTTCTATACATATATTTACCATATTATATCACATGTAATAAATAAGAAAATGATCATCTTAATTATTTTTGCCATACAATTTTTTGAAAATGTATCCAAATTCTTGGTTGTCTTTGAATCTTCCAATCACACCTGCTATCTTTATGCACCATATTAGTATGATAGGCCATATCATTTGGGAACTGCTATTTTAGAATCTTTTTTTATTTTAACTTTTTAGTTAAAATAATTACGATCGTAGTGGTAATAAAAATTCTCATAATAAAATTTAAATTATTAGGTTGTTAAAAACATCTATAATTATTGAAATTTTTAACAGAATATTCTAATCAATAGAATTTTAATATAAAATTATTTGATATAATTAAAAAGTAATCTTATCAAAACATAAATATTATATTTTAAAAAGTATATAATCATATAAAAATGGAATTTTGATTACTAGCATTAAACATTAAAATTTATATTATCAATTTTAAATATTACTAAAAATGATATTTCTTACCTTAAGTGCAGTAGCTGCTTTAGAATATTCTGAGGCAAATGCTTTACAATGTCCACACCTTATTAAAACAAAATTCAATTGTATATTCAATAAAATTTTCAATTGTACTGTATATTGATATAGAATATCAAACAAAATTTTAATTATTTTTGAAATTTTGAAATATATTATAACACAAACCAAGGAGCATAAAATTCCACAATCCATACTTCATCACTCCCAATAACCTTTGAATTAAAATTAGAAGGAGTCAAATCAATTACATCAGAATTGCTTCCATACAGACCATTACATATTTCTATTAGGGTAGTTAAAACTGCAAAACCTAGAAATAAAACCATTTTTATGTTTCAAAATTTACAATATTATCAATATTTATTCAATAATTATTACCTGAATACTGATTATACTAATATTGCATGTTATTTCTCAATAAATTGATATAAATTATTAAATTATATACAGGTAGTCCTTAACTTATGATGATTTGTACTTACAATGATGATTTGTACTTACAATGATGATGTAATCAGTAAATTCTGCAATTGGTCAATATAACTCCTTGGGTTTGAGTTCCTGACTCAATAGACCCATGATTCTGATATAAGCATACCTTGCTTTACAATGTTTTGCTAATACAGTGCTTCTCAATTATATTCCATGTTTTTATTTTATGTTTCAAAATGAAAATGATTTTCAAAATAATACTTAGAATAAATATATAAAAAATTAACACAGACCACTGAATTCAGAGCCATCCTGAGAAACTAAAAACATGAGATCAGGAATTGAGCCTGGTCCTTGAAGCTGATACACAAATGCATTAAAACTCAAACCATCTGGCCAAATATTTTAAGTTTTTATAAACAATAGCAAATGAAAAAAAGCTGTGATTTGAATAATAATGGTGATCTGTAATGTAATTGCCACAACAATAATGTATTCCTGTATATGGAAAGTGTCCTTTTTGAATCTGGTTCTTGTAATTTTGTATTCTTTATGTTTATTAAGATAATATATACTGTCCTAGTAAACATTAGTAAGAAATCTATAAATTTTGAGTATTTCTGATTTCCAATCAATCTGACAATCGTTTAGTTTAAATCCCATTGTAAGTCAATACCTGTAAAGGCAATCCCTTAGTTATGTAGATCCAACATGCATAGATCTATACTTACATAAGGTTAGTTTTAATGAGCCTGGCCCAAATCATACCCCTCTTCAAAAACTGGAGGTATGGGACTTTGAACTGAATCCATTCTTCAAAGATTATATGTGACTGCATTAACATATGATTTATGTTCTTAACCTTTAATATAATTATTTTTATTCCTACATCTTTATGATGTATTAGTATTATATAAGATATGCTTCAACATATACAGATTCAATTTATTTAGGGTTTTACAAAACAATCCACTGAATTTGGGTATAGTACTGCTCTAGGGGTCCCGGCACCCTAATGCAACTTTCTAACATTTACTCAGAATCTTACCCTCTTTCCTAAGGCACCCCAATGTGGTGCATCATCTGTTTACCAGGTTAAGCTGGTCCTGGTTGGGGGACTGCTGTATCTTCCTTTTAGTGTAAGCACATACAGTATATATACACACACATACACATATGTGCATAATAATTAAATCAAGAACAAATTTATTCACCAAAACTTAACTATAGATAGAGACAGATTAAATTAAACATTATTTAAAAGAGAATGACAGCTTAAATTCAAAACAGCACATTCAGCAGTAGGATTATAATACTAAACGCTTTAATTTTCAATCAATAACGTTTTCAGTATACAACGATACTATCATCAGTTGAGCAACATATTCTAAATAAGAACTACAAACGTATTATGCATAATAGAACAGAACAAATTTAAAAATTAAAAGTTATAAACATAACATTAACTGAATAAACATAAAAGTCCTTACAGAGACATTACTTTATATCATGTTATTTATACCGACGGAGAGGGGGTAATAGAATACCCTGGTATAAACGAACAATAGAAGTTAACTATTCTCCTTCACCGCACACTTCCATACTAAGCTTAGTTCGTCAGCTTGCCTAACATTAATTAAATTATTATTTTTATTAGATTTTATAATCTCCAGTTTTTCCCTCAGGGGTAGATCCTTACGATTATCAACAATATTAACTACTTTGGCACCCTGCCAATTGATGTTTAAGTCTTAAGCCAAAGGGCATTTGAAAAAGATATAAACATCAATTGGCAGGGTGCCAAAATAGTTAAAAATGTTGATAATCGTAAGGATCTACCCCTGAGGGAAAAACTGGAGATTATAAAAATCTAATAAAAATAATAATGTAATTAATGTTAGGCAAGCTGACAAACTAAGCTTAGCATGGAAGTGTGCGGTGAAGGAGAATAGTTAACTTCTATTGTTCGTTTATACCAGGGTATTCTATTACCCCCCTCTCCGTTGGTATAAATAATATGATATAAAGCAGCGCTTCTCAAACTTTCTTCATTCATGACCCCATTTTTCGCAACCCCAGGTATTAAATATGAAATAAAACATACAAGTACATAAATCATTTACATACTTATTAAGATGAACACAATCAACCAACTACACTGAAAATTCATATGTTGTCATATGTTAAATATTGGGCGTTTGTGAAATTACATATAAACTGATATTCAAGTAAGTAATAAATCTATAGAGGTGATACTTTTGAATTTAATATTTAAACAGTAATATACTGTATTTGTTCTTATATAGCCAAA
>AYEL01062461.1:0-18415 GCA_000484575.1 Olivierus martensii
TATATTTATACCTTGCATGAAGGGCTGTTTTTTCTATGTTATTAGTGAGATTGAAAATCTTATAATTTTCTTAAAGTTTGTATCTGTGTAAGTACATTTGTTGTTTTATATTTTTGTATAATACAGAATTGGTGGAAAATTAAATTTTTACTTTATCATTAGATTTTCAATTGAACAATCGTAATTCTAGTTTTTTTACAAAATTGATCTGATAATAATAACTGCATACAAAAAAGTTAATTTGAATGCAATTAATTTATAATAGATTGGAGAGAACAGATTTTATGATCATTAATAAGATATTAAATTACCATAAATAATGATTATATAGGAAAGTTCTGTGATTCCTTCATCAGAAATATTAAAAATACCAACCTCTACATACACTCTTCATATTTAGCAGTGAGCAAATTATGTGGTGTGGTATGTTTAAAAAAAACTTGCTTATGCAGTATGACATATACAATATTAGTATATGGATGAATACTATTAATATTGGATATGTCTGACATTGGCAAAAAATGAATTTTATTGAATTTTGTAAATAATATAAAAAACTTATTCTTTCAATTTCAATAAAATTTGGTGTATTAAAAAATTTCAATAAAATATGCCTAAATAATATAAATAAAAAACAAATAAATAAAAAATGAATTTTTTTACATAATACAGGCATACCTTACTGTACAGCATTCTGCTTTACAAATGCTTTATTAATATTGCTTTTCAGTTATATTCCATGTTTTTATTTTATATCTCAAAAGGAAAATTATCTGCAGTTGATCACAAAATAATTCTTAGAATAGATATAAAACGTAAATTAATGTACAGGCCTGGATCCTTCCTGAAAAGCTGGAAGTGTGAGTTTGAATTGAACCTAGTCTCTAAGGTGGTAAGTGAATACTCTGACATGCAGACATCTGGCTCTGTTTTTTTAGTTCTAGCACTTAATGAATAATAGTGTAAATATGCTTTAGGCTTTCATATGCACTGGTAAATGAAAAAAGACTGTGATTTGCTTTACAATGATTTTAAATTCACTTTACTCTTACTGCTGTAATTTTGAGGTATGCCTGTATAATGACAAACAACTTCAATTTGAAAGGTTTTTGACTTGTTATGGAAATTAATAATGAAATTCTTTATATTTCTCCTTAATTTAGAGGTTTTTAATTTGCCTATTTTAATTCATTTAGAGGATGCTGCTGCTTGTGCTGCATCTACAATCTATATGTTACCTGAATCACTTCATCATACTACATATCTGCCTGCCAGTGCCCTAAGTCTTTCTTCTAGTTCTAGTTCTGAAGCTCCATTAAAAGGTACAGGATCTGTTGAATTAGGATTTATGTCTCAAGATCCTAGTGTGAGAGCTGCTGAGTTAGCACGTAGTAGGGGAAGAAATCAGCAACGAGAAAGGAGAATAGTACGTAGAGCTCATAGTGAATTGGAAACTTGTCCTGAAAAACCTTCTCCTTCTGTACCACCTTCTCATCCAGTTAGTTTAGAAGCAATTAGCCGAAGTGTTAGTAGTGGAAGTGGTATTGTTCATCCTCGTCCATGTCTTCCACGACAAAGTATAGAATTATTAAGACCATGTTTCAGTGAAGCAATTAAACCTATTGTTGAACTTAATGATGAACTTCAGGTTACATGTACTGACAATGGAAGAAGTAATTCTTCTAATGTCTCAAGCAATCCTGATGTTCAGACTTCTCATATATCTTCTAGTGAATGTTCATTAGTTAGACACCGTTCTCTTGAAACACCACATAGATCAGGACTAAGAGATTTAACAGGTATGACAAAATTATCTTTCTTTCTATTTCTCTACTATTCATTATATAAATATATGACAACTAATTTTTTCAACATTTCCCTCCTAAAAAATATTATAAAAATTACATAATTAAAGTTATTAGCTCACAAAATCAAATACAAGTAATTCATCATTTTATGAGTTAATTTATATCTGGATTATGCTCATAAAATGAGAATTTATTTCTCATAAATCAGGGATGGTGAACCTATGGTGTGCTTGCTCAAAGTCACATGCTGCAAAATTTTTTATGCATAAAATTGGAGCTGATATATAGTAAACTCTTGATTGTTCAGGTTGTGGATTATTGATGTTTTGTATCTTAGATGTAATATCTGAAAATTTTTTAATTGAAAGTCTGCTATATTGTTTAAAATTTGGATTGGCATGCACTCCTAAAATGGTTTACATTCTTAACAATGAAATTTTATCATAGTAATATTAAATAAAGGGAATAATTTGAAGCATAATTTATGATATACAATTATTTATTCATCTAAAGGTTATGAATAAATTTTATTTATTCATAACCTTTAAATCAAGAAAATTGTAATAATTCAAATATAACAAACATACATTAAGCAGTATCATTAACACATCAAAAATTTTTTTATTTAGAAACATTTTCGATATCATAGATATCATCATCAGCTTTCTGTTGAAATGAAAACTTACATAACCTTTAAATCAAGAAAATTGTAATAATTCAAATATAATAACCATACATTAAGCAGTATCATTAACACATCAAAAAATTTTTTTATTTAGAAACATTTTCGATATCATAGATATCATCATCAGCTTTCTGTTTAGAACAATGTAACAGTTAAGAATACAATAACAGAACTAAATCTAAATTCAAAGAAAATCATATTTTTGTTTTTGAAATAGTTCTTCCATATTCTCATTTTTGAGCATCTTTTACAATTTAGAATATAAATTAATACATTTAATATACATAATTATTATAAATTGAGTCTTATAAATTAAATATGACATATGTATTTTATTCACAAGTATTTAATTGTGTATTTCCATGCCGTTGAAATAGTTTTGTTAATTTTATTATTTATAATGGATTCTTTCTCACTCCTTTCCATAATTTCTATAGTTTTGGCTATCCATAAATCTTCTTTATTATCTATCGTATATACTCGTGTATAAGCCGAGGTTTTTTTTCTCTCAAAAAAATTTCTGAAGTGGGGGGTCGGCTTATTCATGGATCAAAAAAATCAACTTTTTTTTTGGCTGGAGAAATTGAAGGAATAAGCAAAACCATAACTTATTGAATGTCTCCTGAAGATCAGGAAGGAAATTTTGCTATAATTCATTTAATATGATACCAGATAAAATTTTATTTTATCCCGATGCGATAATGAGCATGAGCATGTCGTGCCGTCAATTCCAACCTGCGTTTATATACCATAATCAGATAGGCGATGTCGTGCGGCCCGATACGACACAACACAAAAATTCGACAATCAATTAAGAATCTTACCTAGGATTCATATTTGAGTGAAAAAAAATATATTTATTGTGGCCCGATACGACACAACACAAAAATTCGACAATCAATCAAGAATCTTACCTAGGATTCATATTTGAGTGAAAAAAAATATATTTATTTTTCATTATTATTAATTAAGAATGTTTTAATCCATTCACTAGTAATTGATAAATATTTATTATATTTAACTCATTGATGATTTAATTAAAGAAGATTAAAATGTAACTAAAATAATGTTTAAAATAACGAAAAAAATAATAATTATTTAAAATCTGTACTGAAAAATAACTTTAGTCTATCAAAAAAGTTCATCGTAAGCAAAATCAAAACTTCGAAATCACACGCTTAACGTCTAGAAATCATGTTGCACGCTTCATCCTAATGATATATGACATCATCGTTTGAGTGATCCACTCATTTTTAAATACGAAGTCAACTCAACTATAGGGAAAACGAAACTACGAACAGACTCTTGGGAGCTGTGTGACATAAATGTATTCTAATGGAATTTTTTTTAGAAAAGTTATTCAATAACAGCAATAAAAAGAAAATATTTTTATATAAATTATAAAAATTTATAACTATTCGTTAACTTGATATTTTCTGAAGCTACGTCATCCTAACGTTAATGTCATACACTGACATCAATCTCGTTTCCGAGTAAAATTTTACTTTACCTGTTGCAATTGAGCGCGTTGCGCAACCGAATCCAACCTGCATTTATATAAGTGCATCAGATAGGTGATGCCACGCTGCCTGATGTGCCATGATGCAGAAATTCTCGACAGTAATCCTCAAACAGCTGCATGACCTCATTCATATGCATGATCTGGACTCTCCAGGCCCCATCCAACTCTACCATCCAGCCGACAACCTTAATATCTCTTTCCAGACAGCCTTCCCACCAAAGCCACATGCTACCTATATTTATACAGATGGCTCCAAAACTGATTCCTGCATGGGAGTGGCTATTGTTCGCATCCATCAAGAAAAGACTCTTTACCAAGCTCACTTCAAACTCGGTATATACAACTCAATTGTCCAGGCAGAGACATATGCCATCTTCCGCGGACTCAATTACATCTCCAAGCACCTGAGCCCCGTCATAACTACATCATCCTGTCTGACAGCAGAACTGCTCTCCAAGGACTCACCAAAACTACCAACAGCCTCTCCAAAGAGCTACACAAACTCATCACTGACATCTCTTCCTCTTCCACACTGGATCTCACTTGGATCCAGGGACACAGTGGTATACAAGGAAACGAGAAGGCAGACAAACTCGCTAAAAAGGCAGCCACCAGCTCTCTTTCCCCCTCTTTCCAAAAAATTCCCACCAGTTACATTAAACAACAAATCTTCTCCCTTTGTCTTGACATCTGGCAAGACTCCTGGAACTCAGCCACAACTGGGCGACTCTGCCATGAATTCATCCCCAGTATTACCTACCATCTCAAAAATAAATTCTTCAAATCTGATCATCTCAACACACAGCTCTTCACTGGTCACGGCACCTTCACCATTTCAAACTTCACACTAATGCTCTCAGTGACTGTGGGGTATCTGAACCTCAGGACACTAAACATCTTCTCTTCAATTGCAACAAATATTCCAAATCTAGAGAAAAACTTCTCAGTACTACACTCCAGCACACCACTTCCTGGCCCTGTGATTTGAAGACTTTCCTAGCCCATGAAAGCACCTTCACAGCCCTCCAGGACTTCCTCCAGGAGACTTCTGCTCTTGCCAACAGCTTCCCACTCCCAGCTTCACCCTAATTCTTCAACCTTCCAACATCAGTGTACAACATTGTGTTCAACGAAGCTCCCCTCTCCAACTGATCCCTGCATTGTATTAGTTTGTATTTCATCTGTAATCTTTTTGTACTGTTTATCATTTGTATTATATTTTATTTGTATTTTATTAGTATTATATTTTCATTATTGTATCCACTTTCTTTGTATTTTATTTGTTTTATTGTATCCTAATTTATTAATTGCATTTTATTGTATGCTATTCCTTTTCATTGTATCCTATCTCATTAATTGTTCATTATATATTTCACTTTACTTGTATCTTTGTATAGTTAATTGTACCACTTGTATCCTTGCACTACTGTCCTGTATTACAGTAGTTTAACTAATTATATTGTAATAATTTTCTCATTACCGTGTCACCCCCCCTGTACTTTACCCCCATCTCACTACCAGATACTGAACCCATCAGAGAAGACTATTCTTCACTGTATTGCAACTTCCAGACACCTCTCAACTTTTACTAGTGTGATCTTAACTTAACTCTGACATCTATTCAACCTCCAGCTCTGATAGACATACCCTCTACTGATGAAATGTAAACTCAGTCCCAAGCTTCAACACTGTTCTCAACAGAGGCATCTCTCCATCTGTAAAACTTTCCATCATAAATATTTTGTTCTGTTTATCACCAGCGAACTAATCAACATTGTAACCTATTGTTTTTTCTAGTTCTAATTAATGCCTATGCGGGACGCCATGGATCTCATGACTGTGCTGGTTGCTCTCCCCTCACTTTTATCTAGTGCCCTGCTCACTCCCTCTATCAGGAATCCTTCAAATTATTCCTAACTTTTCTCACTTCTACTTCCTTTCTGGGCTATACCAATGAGTTCAGCCCTTTCCTACATCAATCAATCAATCAATCCATCCAAATGATGCCATCAAGACGTGTTTAGTTGTGCTCCGATTTTTGGCCTGTGGTAAACTGAATTTTGGCTTAGTGGTGTTATCATTGGTTCTCTTTGTTTTGCTGAAAGTCTGCTGTACACAGGGATATCATTTTACGGCAACTTCCGCCATTACCTTCACCATTTCAAACTTCACACTAATGCTCTCTGTGACTGTGGGGTATCCGAACCTCAGGACACCAAGCATCTTCTCTTCAATTGCAATAAATATTCCAATTCAAGAGAAAAACTTCTCAGTACTACACTCCAGCACACCACTTCCTGGCCCTGTGATTTGAAGACTTTCCTAGCCCATGAAAGCACCTTCACAGCCCTCCAAGACTTCCTCCAGGAGACTTCTGCTCTCGCCAACAGCTTCCCACTCCCAGCTTCAACCCTAATTCCTCAACCTTCCAACATCAGTGTACAACATTGTGTTCAACGAAGCTCCCCTCTCCAACTGATCTCTGCATTGTATTAGTTTGTATTTCATCTGTAATCTTTTTGTACTGTTTATCATTTGTATTATATTTTATTTGTATTTTATTAGTATTATATTTTCATTATTGTATCCACTTTCTTTGTATTTTATTTGTTTTATTGTATCCTAATTTATTAATTGCATTTTATTTGTATTTTATTGTATGCTATTCCTTTTCATTGTATCCTATTTCATTTTAATAGTATTTTATTTGTATTTTATTGTATACTATCTCATTAATTGTTCATTATATATATCACTTTACTTGTATCTTTGTATAGTTAATTGTACCACTTGTATCCTTGCACTACTGTCCTGTATTACAGTAGTTTAACTAATTATATTGTAATAATTTTCTCATTACCGTGTCACCCCCCCTGTACTTTACCCCCATCTCACTACCAGATACTGAACCCATCAGAGAAGACTATTCTTCACTGTATTGCAACTTCCAGACACCTCTCAACTTTTACAAGTGTGATCTTAACTTAACTCTGACATCTATTCAACCTCCAGCTCTGATAGACATACCCTCTACTGATGAAATGTAAACTCAGTCCCAAGCTTCAACACTGTTCTCAACAGAGGCATCTCTCCATCTGTAAAACTTTCCATCATAAATATTTTGTTCTGTTTATCACCAGCGAACTAATCAACATTGTAACCTATTGTTTTTTCTAGTTCTAATTAATGCCTATGCGGGACGCCATGGATCTCATGACTGTGCTGGTTGCTCTCCCCTCACTTTTATCTAGTGCCCTGCTCACTCCCTCTATCAGGAATCCTTCAAATTATTCCTAACTTTTCTCACTTCTACTTCCTTTCTGGGCTATACCAATGAGTTCAGCCCTTTCCTACATCAATCAATCAATCAATCCATCCAAATGATGCCATCAAGACGTGTTTAGTTGTGCTCCGATTTTTGGCCTGTGGTAAACTGAATTTTGGCTTAGTGGTGTTATCATTGGTTCTCTTTGTTTTGCTGAAAGTCTGCTGTACACAGGGATATCATTTTTGCTACCCTCCGTTGGATAGTTTTTAAATTACAATGAGTTAAAGACCGCTGTCGGTTCTTCTGCTTCATTGACCGTTAAAATAACGGTCATTGATAGGCAACAACGGTCGTCGGGCTGGTGTTGCTGGATCTTGTAAATTGGTTTTATTGCTTTACTGAAAGCCTGCCGAATGCAGGGATGCTATTTTTATTAATATCTGTTTGATAGTTTTTAAATCACAACAAGTTAAAGACTGCCTTCCATTCTCCCGCTTCACCGACTGTTGAAGTAATGGTCGTTGCTAATCAACAGTCGCTGGGCTGGTGTAGCTGGACTTGAAAATTATAAACTGGCGTGGAATAATTCGGATACAAGTACTACACTCTGTGAACTTACAAAAATCACCATTCGATTCTGTACGTGAACTCCCATCTACTACTAACATTGAGTTAGCTACCAGACTCTACTAACCGGTAACCAGTAACCTCTACTAACCGGTAACTTCCAATCACAAACAATTTAACATGGGAGACATAACTGACCTTGAAAATATTATTCACAATAAAATCTTTGAAAATGTAGGAAAAATAATTAACCTATTACCGGAGAAATATAAATCCAACATAAACCAGGAAGAAAGAGGCAAAATCAGAACTTACGCGATGGAAATTCAAGGATTCGCCAATGAAATACTTGGATCTATTCGAACACTACTCAAAAACTCAGTAAATGAAAAACCTTCCTACGCAGACAAACTCAAGCTTCCTGGTAAAAGCTCCAGTAGTAAATTAGTTAACAAAGCCATCTCATCAACAAACAACATAAACAAACCTAGTCAGTGCGCAATTCTAATCATAAACAAAAATGATACCAACAACGAAACTGATCTTAATACACTAACGGAAACTATTACTAACTCTATAAATCCTAGTGAACTCGGATTACATATAAAACCCTTTAGAACCACTCAGCAGAAAGACCTCTGCATTGAACTGAGAAATAAAAGGGATACTGAAACTCTTATTTCTGCCATAGAATCTATACCAAGTCTATCTGACAAAATAAACATTAGACAAATTAACAAAAAGAACCCCAGAATCATACTGCTAAATACTCCCACCTACTTAAATGAAAAACAAATATTCAAATATATTTATAATCAGAACTCAGAAGTAAAAAAACACTTTCGAAGCTACTGATTTTGCTGAATCCTGCAAAATCATTATTAAATTCAGGAAGAAAAATGGAGATGAAAGCCATTGTCATGTGGTTGTGTCAGTCCCTCCACGAGTGAGAAAAATCCTAATTAAACTCCAGAACATCTCACTTGATTGGGCTGTAGTTCGTCTGGACGACTACATCCCTCTGCTCCACTTCTACAATTGCTGCGGATTCAATCACTTAGCTAAAGACTGCAAGGCAGCACTAAGTTGTAGTGATTGTGGTGACAGACATAATTATAAAAACTGCCCCAATACTGAAAAACAACCAACTTGTGTTAACTGCAAAAAATTCAACTCTTCTTCACAAGATAACAAATTTTCTATAGAACACAATGCTTACAACCATCCCTATGAATACATTAAAAAAATGAAATTTATAACTGTCAACAGAATAAATTATGAATAACACATTTGTCTATGGTTCTTGCTTTAACACTGTTTCCTCTATATTATGGAACCTAATTCCAACTACACTCAAACCTCTGACTCCAGCCCACCACTCAATCAATCCACCAACTTCACCATCACCACTTCCTCGGACACCAATACACCTTCCCACCAGGCCACCATACAAGCTAAACAAACAATCACTTAGCTAAAGACTGCAAGGCAGCACTAAGTTGTAGTGATTGTGGTGACAGACATAATTATAAAAACTGCCCCAATACTGAAAAACAACCAACTTGTGTTAACTGCAAAAAATTCAACTCTTCTTCACAAGATAACAAATTTTCTATAGAACACAATGCTTACAACCACCCCTGTGAATACATTAAAAAAATGAAATTTATAACTGTCAACAGAATAAATTATGAATAACACATTTGTCTATGGTTCTTGCTTTAACACTGTTTCCTCTATATTATGGAACCTAATTCCAACTACACTCAAACCTCTGACTCCAGCCCACCACTCAATCAATCCACCAACTTCACCATCACCACTTCCTCGGACACCAATACACCTTCCCACCAGGCCACCATCTACACTGCCAATGTAACAAACAACCCACCAGTTAACTACAACACCGGTTACTCTACTATTATACATCCTTTTGGACTTACCTTACTCCAAGCGAACTTAAAAGAAGCAAGGCTGCTTCTTCCATCCTCCTCATATCCGCAAAGGACTCTAATGCTGATATACTACTGATACAGGAACCTTACACCTTAAACAACAAAATTGCTCTATTTGGAGCACTCCAAGTACTTCCTGATTATATTACCAACTACACTCTTAAGACTGGTATCATCATTAGAAATAATAGCCTAGACACTATTCTTCTAAACAACCTAAGCAACAAATACTGTACCACTGTTAACATTAAAACTAAAGACTAAAGACATTGACATTTTTTTTGTTTCTGTTTATACTCCTCCAGAATGTGACTTTAATGAATTTCTCTCCTCCCTTGATGTAATAGTCTTCTCTCTTTCAAACACTTCCCTCTTAATTGGTGGGGACATCAATGCTAAATCCCCCATCTGGTTTAGCCCCATAGAAGACGAGAGAGGATATCTAATGAACCAATTCTTGTACCAATATGGCCTCCACTCAGCAAACACCAGTGCCTTGCCCACATTCTTCAGTTCTTCAGGAAAAAGCTGGATTGATGTAGTCATAATCAACAAAGAAATGAACAAACTAAATTTAAATTGTGAAACCTCAGACTCTCCCTCAGCCAGTGATGATCATTACATTTTTACAACAATTCCAACCAACATCAAAAAGAAAAAAAAGGGTGTCAAAAAGAAAAATACTGACTGGGAAGAATTCAGGATTCTCCTCACTAAAAACTAGAAACCGACACACCACTACAACTCATCAATACTAAGGATGACATCGATAATTATGTCAACAATCTGACAAGCACAATCACCAAAGCTTACCAAAAAGCTACGAAATTCAGTTGCTCCGACAGGGACTCTGCCCCCTGGTGGAATGATGATCTTTCGAATTTGAGAAAACAAGTTAGGATTTCTCAAAGAAGATTTCGTAGAGAACAAGATCCCATGACTCAACAAGAACTAAAAACTGCTTACATGGAACTAAATAAGAAATACAAGAAAAGTATCTCTGATGCCCGAACTAAAGCCTGGAAAGACTTTTGCTCCTCCCAAACTAACCCCTGGTCAAATCCTTATAAAATTGTTATGAGGAAGAAGAAAAAAGCCACTCTACCGACTTCAGTCAAAAAACCTGATGGAAGTTTTACTTAGTAATCTTTAGGGGCGTCTAACTTTAAAATAGCCTGGAGGAGAGGAAATACCCTCTTTAACATACTTAGGAATAATAAAGACCCAATCCCTGAACATAGGAAATCCTCTTGCACATCAACAAGTTTGTGACATGAAAATTTCACATGGGCAGCACTGTGATTTGCAGAATGTTGGACTAATGAACTGTTAGACTAGAGAGACTCAACTGTAGAAACTATTTATAAAATTAGACTATTATGAAAATGAGGAATATACCAATTTTTTATGAAAAAAGAGGGATTCAGACACAAAGTTTGGACTTAATCTGATATAGGTTGATAATCAAAAATCTGGCAATCAATATTCTGGTTCCATCAGTTTTTTGGCATGAATATTGGAGCACATTTTTAAATTTACCACGTTGGCATACCATTGTTTTCTTGAGGTGCTGTTTATGTTTTGATGGATCTGTACTCCAGAATCAAATGTTTGGTCATGCTTGCAACCAGGATTGCCAGATTGTTTTTTTGACACCAAATGAGCTCTTTTTGGCTTTTTTTAGACATGGCATTAGAAATTTTTTTAAACATTTTGGCATTTTTTCTGGCTTTTTTATTTATTGGCTTTATATAAAATCTTTTAGCTTTTTTCAGGGCTACAGTAGTAAATTAAAATTCTGAGCAACTATTTTATTTAGTTGAATTAAAATTCTATAGAACTAGTCTTTTATGTAATTATTGAACATTAAAATTTCATTTGTTTTTCATTTAGTGTTTAATTTTATTTCTTTAAAGCACTGTACAAGTAGTTCTTTTCTGTTAAATATATACAGAATATATACATCAGAAATCCAGAATTTTTGATTATCAACCTGTACTTTCACATTCTGATACAGAAAAGCAATCAGTTGTCAATACCACAAAAGAGAAATTGAGAGTCACTAATTCAGCTGAAAGCCAAACTACACTGCACTGGCATAGAGGCAAACATCTTTTTATAAA
Organism: Olivierus martensii; assembly: GCA_000484575.1. Taxonomy (NCBI): domain Eukaryota; kingdom Metazoa; phylum Arthropoda; class Arachnida; order Scorpiones; family Buthidae; genus Olivierus; species Olivierus martensii. Next base: position 11,929 of record AYEL01062461.1, read on the forward strand.
ATAATGACTTTTATAAGCCCCATACTCATCTCATTAACATGCAGTCATGCAACAACTTCTGTCTCTAGTTTACAGATAAAACAAAACAAAAATTATGCTATCCTCTTCACAAATTAACAACACCCATTTATTGACCATGAATCATCAATAAGAAATCATTCCTCAACTCCTGAATTGGATCACTGATACAGTCTAGAATAGATGACACCATACAATAAGCTTATGCATCAGGAAGACTGAATCTCCATTCCACTATCATACCTTCAGACTCCAGAGATGGAAGACATGAAATTCAAGTCAACCCTTAAACCAAACAAAACACTTCAAATAATAATAATAATAATAATAATAATAATAAAGAAAAGCTAATAAAAAAAATAATAGGATAAGTCAAGCCCTCTCTTTTTCACTAATAGCCTGCCACACTTCTGGCAGGATTCTTTTTTGTCTTTTCTCATGCTTTTCTTTATTCTTTTCACTACTTTCATTTTTCAATGGACAAAACCTGAGTATGTCCATTATCCTTTTAAATAAAAATAAAATATATTTATCCAGTGATGGGCAAACTTTTATGGGAAAGGACCATATCACATCAATGAAATATAGCCTGGAGTCACATTTCGAAATTATAAAACATTTTTTTTATTCCTTTAATATTTACAAAGAAAATACATGTAAACATATTAGGTATTTAATAAATTAGTATTTAATGACTTATGAAATTTTTCACAATCTTTAGCCATCTTTTCAAAATCCAAATTAAATTTTTTAGTGTTTGTTCTTAAAATTGCTTCAAAATGTTTATCAGAGATTTGCATCCTTAAGAATGTTGTTTATGCTTATAATAGAAAACAAATTTTTTTTATTTATCAGTAAAATTTTCAGCATTATGGCCATTACTTACAAGGGCTGCATGAAATAGTTCCAAAGGCCTCATGCAGACTGCAGGCCATGATTTGCCCACATATTGAGATCGCTCAGATAATGCTACTCTTCCAAGATTAATACTTTTATATACAGTCGATTCTAACTCAAAGTTGAAGGGACCACGAAAAAAATTCGAGTTAGGGAAAAATCGTTAAACTTACTGTATAATCAAATCTCTGTTAGACTGTCGCAACCGAAAAACGTGTTAAAAAATTTATTTACAATACACTACAATAAAATTTTATTATAATATTCATTCTCTTTCATTTACAGTCATTATGCTCATTTGCTTGCTTTAAAATGATGTCCTTATGTTTTAAGTACGTCAATAATATGCTGGGCGGAATCCCGAATTTTTTTGCTACATCCATTTTCTTCTCCCCTTGTTTTACTGCTTTTATAACAGAAGCTTTTTCCTGTATTGAAAGAGTTTTCAATTTTTGCTTGCTGGTTGACATTGTTTCTAACGGAAAATCACGTGCAGTAAATGTTATGGGACCTAGGTTGCCAACCTGTACAACAATTATCATTTTGTGCAGTAAAAGCCCAAAACGAAAATTGACTCGTGTACACTGAACAATACAGATTTATCCATTTTTGAAGCAGAATGATAATTAAGCTTACTCTATGTTTAAAAATTATAATAATTTTTGATTTTTATTATATACATAAATTATGATAATTTTTGGTTTTTATTATATACATATTATATACAGTGCTTTACTTTGAGTTGGCAACCTTCAACAAAGGTATCGATAGACAACAACAAGGTTGAAAAATTCGAGTTAGGGAGACGTTACGTCAAATCATTTCGAGTTATAGAGGTAAATAATGCATTGGTGATGTGTGTTTCCTGCCCAGGACAAGCAAGTACTTTGAGTTAAGGAAGACTTCAAGTTATGGATGTTCTAGTTACAGAGAATTGACTGTATATATATATATAGATGATTTCTAATGAAATTATGGTTCATTTTATGGTAGCTAGAGAGATTGCTATTTCCACATCTCAGTCAACTATCTTGAATTTTCCAGTTTTGTAACAGACAGTGAAGTATCTTTTACAGCCCAGTGGTATTACATACATGGTTTGAAATACCATATTTATAAATGTTTAGCATTTATTTATTGGAATTAATGTGCATATTTTTGATTTTGTCGATATCTTATGCTTGAAAAATAATACCTAAACTTGGAAACTCATAAACTGAAAACTACCTTTTGAATATTTATTAGCTATGTAACTATGTTATATATGCAAAACATATTTTTTTTATTTTGTGTATTTGAAAAAAACAAAATAAAAACAGTTTTTACAAAATAGAATAATAAACAAATTTTATTTAACATATATATATATATAAACATAGTTTTAAATAGTTAATAAATATTTATATTTGCCGTTGTGTGCTGATTACTATTTGTTAGTAGAATTAAGGCAGAAATTAATAGATTAATATATAATCAAAGTTATTTATATAAAAACAAAGAACATGTCTGCTCAAGAAAATTTTATTTTGAACAGTAACATTTTTAGCTTTCTATAAGGTCATCATCAGCTACTCTTCAAAATAAAACTTTTCTATATAGGGCTGTTTTTCTGTTAACTTATCATATCAGGAAGAAGGATAATTAATTGTTATTTATATTTGTAAATAACAGCACTAAACAGCAGTTGAAAAATAATAACTAAAAGTTTTAATGAAACGTTTTCAGTTACTATACAACCATCTTCAGCATTAAAAACAGAATACAACAGTAGTTTTTAGTTTGTTTTCGAACATATATCTCAGAATAGAATACAAACTTTTTATATATTACAAACCTTCAAGGGAACTATAATCCAAATGAACCTAATAATCATGCCTTATTTTAACCCTTGAAATTGTAATGGAAATTTTAATGATTTTAACAATTTAAACTAATTTTAGCACCCGTAATTAGATTATTTATTATTTTATTAAATTAATGAGTGGCGCCATCTATTAATTAATTATTAAACTAGAAGTTTTAATTAAATTTATCTGTAGAAAATTTATCTAGTTTAATAATTAAAAATCTCGTTGGCCTCTGTGGTCTAGCGGTAAGATGTTGGAATGGTAGTCCAAAGGTCCACAGTTTGATCCTGGGCCGAGGCAGATTTTTTCTCCAGATAAATTTAATTAAAAATTCTAGTTTAATAATTAATTACGAGATGGCACTAAAATTAGTTTAAATTATTCAAATCATTAAAATTTCCGTTACGATTTCAAGGGTTAAAATAAGGCATGATTATTAGGTTCATTTGGACAAATTTTTAAAATTTATTATTAAGACTATAATTTTTGTTAATAAATAATAATAAATTTTAAAAGTTTATATTTTATTATGAGATATATGTTTGAAAACAAACTAAAAATTACTGTTGTATTTTGTTCTTAATGCTGAAGATGGTTGTATAGCAACCAAAAACGTTTCATTAAAACTTTTAATTATTATTTTTCAACTACTGTTTAGTGCTGTTATTTACAAATATTAATAGTAGCAGTTAGTTAAAATAGTTGTTATTTATATTTAGGTACAAAAAGAATTAATCTTCCAGTAAATGAGATGACAGTGCACAATAATAATGAAAGAGTTAAAAGTGTGAAATCAACTCTTACTGAATTGTTGCCAGAGGAAATAGTATCTTCTGATACTGGAGACAATAGCAGTGAACCTTCAGAAAGAAGTCCCAGCAATAGTGATGTCTCATCTCTTTCCAGTGAAACATTATCTATTTCTTTACCTGATAGTAATGGCAGTCATTTTACTTTGATATATAAACCATCTCTTCACCATAATAAAGACAACAGAGAATCTTTGTCAGGTTGTCAATCTGAAAAAGCTAGTGTCAGTTATCCCAATTGGACAGATAAAGGACCATTGCCATCTCCTTCACCATCAGATGGGAGTAGTGTTGCTGGTTTTGAATGGTTATTTAATCCTAATGGTAAGTTTTCTGACTAATCTCAAGATATTGGCACATATTAAATAAAACATTTCTTTTGTAGAATATATTTTTTATTGAACCTATTGTTTGATTATATTATAACTTCATATATTAAAATTGTGTATCTGAAACTCCATTGCTTTTATCATAGGGCTTGCTCAACTTTGAGGCAGTGGGCCAAATATATTAAAGCTTCATACTAGCAGGTCAAACTTACAAAGGGCTCAAGGGGGTTATAACAAAAATCGGAATTCAATGGGAGCTGCCACAGATTCTGAAAACACTTGCCAGACTACTAATGAAAGCGATTTAAAATGATAATAAGTGGGAAACTATGCAAAACTCAAATCTGAAAAATATGTTATCTGGTTTCAATTTTTTGGAGTTGTATGTGATCCTTTCAGTATGAAAGGAAATAAAAAAAAAAATTATTCTTCATATGTGCTTATTAGCTTAGTATCATTGTAAATTAAAATGTCTATCATGAAAATAGTAGATTAATATCAAACTCCATTAGGAAATCAAAAATGTTGCATTAAGTAGAAGAATACTCAGAGTATACATGAATTTTAAAAATATTTCACTATGTAAAAATTAAATGACAACTTTTAAAACAAGCACTTTATAGCAATAAACTCAATAGATATTTTTTATTTTATTTTGTGAAGTACTTTCGGTTATACACCATTCTCAGCACTATACATTAACATACAGAAGTATTCAAAAGGTGGTTCGAATATTGTTATCAGTTTCAGAAGAATGATTTTAAAAAATGAACATAATGTTAAATTTAAAATTACATTAAATAATCATGTTATCTTTTTGTCAAATTATATCAAATTATTATTACCATTAAATTATATTATTTTAGATGCATAATAGTAATTAATTGATCTATTAAAGTTGTTATTTAATGAACATAAGCAGTTTGGTTTTGTAAGTTACGATTAAAAGCTGAGCCAGCTTCTTATAAAGGCAATACAAAACTACAGAAGAGTATCAGTAAAAAAGTGCAAAGTGGAAGAAATCTTGTTATTTCTGAAAGAATACAAATTAAATGATGTGTTTCCGAAGTCTATCTTTAATGTCAAGTTACCAGTTAGCTCAAAGAAAGTACTCAACAACACTAAAAATATATATCTATGTATGGCCATAGCAGAAGCGAAACGAAGGTTTTTAAATTGAAATTAGAAATGAAAAACCTTAAAAATATTTTAATGAATGATCAAATAAGAAATTACACATCAATATTAAGAAATATAGATAATGAGATGATGGATTTAGTTAAAAATTTAAGAATGAAACACACTAATAAGTTAAGATGGATTTTTAGAAAACAACTAAAACATAAAAGAAAGAAGGGAGTTAACTTGAATGAAGTAATGACCAATATTGATAAGATAGACATTCCAGGTTATGTTAAAGAATTGTTACAGAAAGGACTCTCTTGTGCTATGATTTTGGGTAACCATATTCTAAAACAGTGGGCAAAAGGCGGCCTGTGGGCTGAATCCGGCCCGTGAAGGCATCTTATATGGCCCGCCACATAAACTAAAACATATTACAGTTTCAAGGCCCATATCTGTAAAATTCTACTCAAAAAGAAAAATAAAATAATGGATACTCTCGCTAGTGTACACGTACACTACCAAGTTACTCCAAATTTTGATGATATAATTAATCATGAACATAGTAAATTTCACCATTCACATTAAGTTATAAATTTGTTTTTACAAAATTAATTACGTAGGTACCTAATATTTTATAACATTCTGATGTAATAGGTTGTTAACAATCAATCAGTTTGATAAAATACTTGTTTTTTTAAAGAAAATTATCTGAATTTATTAATTTGCAGGACAAATTATTTCTAACTTCCAATATTACTAGCACTATTGCAGGAAAATAAAATATATAGACACAAAAAAACGTAAATAAATCAAGAATTAATCAAAAGGAAGAAGCGCTTTCGATTTATTTTAAAATCATCTTTAGCTTCCATTAACAGAATAATAAACTGAATTCTAAAGAATGTACATAAAAGTTTAAAGTTGATTACTATGGTAATATATTAATTACAAAATTCATCAACCTAAATACCAATAACATATTTTTTTGAGAATCAATTAACTATTTTTGAATGTCATAAATTGTATTTAATATAATCTTATTTCATAATGGAATGCTATTTAACTTTTTCTTATTTTCAGGATTCATTCTTATTATGGAGGAAGAATAAAACTCCTAAGCACTTCTGTATATTTTGTATTTTTAATAAATTTCAGGAAATAGAAAAAACGAATTATAGTATAAGGGTAGAACCAGCTCTTGCTATAACTAACTAGAACAACAAAAAAAGCACTACAGGTAGGCCTCGATTAGCGTGAATAATTGGTTCCACGAATTTCTCCCGCTAATCGAATTCGCACTAATCGAAGTATTAACTCTATGGAAAATATGGTAATTGGTTCTTTCTTTGTGAGATTCCGGCCATTAGCTAACTTCACAATGAATAACTCTTAAACAGTTAGTGTTAAGTTTATTGTAAATATTTATTTTCATATTTTACATCATTGTTCATCATCTAAATTA
>AYEL01062463.1:0-50464 GCA_000484575.1 Olivierus martensii
GCGGGCTGCTTAGCATCAGTAAATTTCATCCTACATTTTTTGCGGATCTGTCTTTACGAATCAATTGGAAATTGTAGGACGTATAGAAGAGACACTTAGCAATAGCTAGGGAGGGGTTCGGGCTTCTTAACCAATACAGATACGAATCAGCGATCTGTTAACTATTCAAATGCTCTGAATGGCACTAGCAAACTGTTGTAATTAATTAAAAACACAACAAAAGTTCAAATACATAAAACTTCTTCAAAATTCATACATTCAATCATAAAAAATGAACCAAACAAGCACTTTACTGTATTATAGTTTAAAATAAAAAACTTTTTATACTGCAGTAAAGTGCTTGTTTGGTTCGTTTTTTATGATTAAAAACACAACAATCACATTTTGTAATGGTGAATACAGTTAAAATTTCGACATAATAAAATATTTAAAATTATTGATTAATAATATTGGGATTTTTGAATCTTTGAAATCACACCTCCAATGTATTGAATGCTGGACACCAATATTGGAGACTCCCTTATTCGGGAGGAAAAAAGTTATGAATGTTTGTCAATCTGACACTTAAGTAGCAGGGACAAAACTGTGTGTGTGTTTGAATTTCGCGAAAAATGATCATCTCTCCAATTATTACAGTTTGTAAATTATCATATTTCTTTTTTTATACAAAATAACTAAAACATCTGTAATGATATACTTGTATTTAAACTGTTTCAAATATTACTTTTGTAATAAATATGTTTGGTTTCAATCCATCTGTTATCTTATCATAAAAAATAATGCTGCCAGCAATAATACTTTAGAGCGATCAGTCTTACCAATTTACCTCCCATGCTTTGTGTAACCCTCCTCCCCTACATTGAATGCCTGTGGGACACGTCTAATGCGTCAGCACAGTACGTGGATTGGAAACTGTAGCCGATCATTATTTCCGGTTTCCTGCGCCTAGTTCAATGTGACAAACTTTTTGACCGGAGCTGTACATCTAGGAAATGGAAGGCATCCTTAGAAGCTTGTTCGATTTTTAAAGAGAGGCCAAGGGTATGAATTGTAAGGGCATTAGCTAATATATCGTCAGACCTCGCATTTTCCCAAATGACACGTACGTTGTCAACATAGCGTACATAGAGTTTCAGTTCCGATTTAAAGCGATATAAGACAGAGTTTTCCTTATATCTAAGCACCAGTTCGGCCATCACTACCAATTTACCTCCCATGCTTTGTGTAACCCTCCTCCCCTACATTGAATGCCTGTGGGACACGTCTAATGCGTCAGCACAGTACGTGGATTGGAAAATGTAGCCGATCATTATTTCCGGTTTCCTGCGCCTAGTTCAATGTGACAAACTTTTTGACCGGAGCTGTACATCTAGGAAATGGAAGGCATCCTTAGAAGCTTGTTCGATTTTTAAAGAGAGGCCAAGGGTATGAATTGTAAGGGCATTAGCTAATATATCGTCAGACCTCGCATTTTCCCAAATGACACGTACGTTGTCAACATAGCGTACATAGAGTTTCAGTTCCGATTTAAAGCAATATAAGACAGAGTTTTCCTTATATCTAAGCACCAGTTCGGCCATCACTCCAGCTAGGGGCCCACCTATAGGCAAACCTGTATTCTGGATGTAATATTTACCATAAAATACATAGTATGAGTTATATGTGATGACGTGGCAAATGTCTCTAATTAAGCTATGATTGCAATCTGCATAGGGAAGATGTTCTATAATAAAACGATACAGCATCAATGCTGTTGGTGGTTGCTGGATGGACGGATAGAGGGATACATAGTCCAAGACTGTATAATCTTTATATGGCAATGGTCCGACCTCAAATAGTCTATTTAGAAACTCAAGGGAGGAGTTAACTGCATATTCATATCCTTTCATATGTTTTAAAGCCCAATTAGCAATTGTTTTCTCCAATTGGTAAACAGGAGACGATTGCTTATCTACCATTGGACGTATTGATATCGGGTTTTTATGAGTGTTTATATACTTGAACAGGCAGGAGCATATGGATATCTGACTGGTTTAATTTTCCATACAGATGGGAAGCATTTCGATTTCAGGATAGTATTTACTTTACTAACTAATTTGTTTATGAGTCTTTATATACCCGAACAGGCGGTGGGCATATGGACACCTGACTGGTTTAACTTTCCATACAGATGGGAAGCATTTCGATTTCAGGATAGTATTTACTTTACTAACTAATTTATCTGTAGGGTCGGATGGCAAGGAAATGGAATTAGAATCTACAATAAAACTGGATAACAAATCATAATAATATTGTTCTTGAATAAGCACTAATTTTTTAATCTTATCATCCTTAGTACATATAATCAAATTATCGTCCATCCATTGTCGCGCATATTTTAGTAGCATTGTTATCTTAGCTTGTTTATTACTTTTACTTGCCGATGTCTTCATAGAGATTAGCTCCCATAGGAGTCTCTCTTTATCTATATTTCCACATTTATTCAACACATGGTCTAACTGGGGAGCAAGGTCACAGACTGAGAGGCCATCTTGAAGAACCACCATAGATCCGTTCATTAGTAATTCTACAGGTTTCAGAATGTTAATATCTCCTATAACTACAGCTACATCTTCCAGGCACAGTTGCGGCTTATCATCTTTCTTACATTGCTTGTATAGGATCCATTTCATTTTCTTAATATATTTCTTACATATAGCATCTTTCATCCGACTTTGGGGTTGGAGGATGTTATTAACTTCATATGATATAGAAGGACCGTACTGCCAGAGCAAATATTTTTTAAAGCTATCAAATTCTTTGGAAGAGAGGGAAAGCTCTATATAATAATCTGAGAAATGCAAATGACCCAATACCTAATAATAAGAAAGCTGGCATATATGAAATCCCTGTTGTTGATAATGATAGTAATTCCCTAGAGTTTTATATTGGGAGTACTGCTAGAAATATAAATAAGCGGATTAGCGAACATAAAGCCGACATAGCACCAGAACAAATTGAAAATATCTTGTTTAATTTTATATTATAACAAAACAGTAAATGAATACATAATTATGCAAAATTTGCTTTTTATGTTTAGCCTATTTTTAGTAGACTATTTTTAAGTCCATTTTATTAAATTTCATATCTTTTAATTAAAATTTAAAATTAAGAATCATTGGCCCAATGCGGTCAAATAATTGATAATATATTAGTTATGTGTAATTTTCCTTATAAATCAGGAGTTGGAAATATTGTAGAAAATACTTCTGGTTGTCTCGCTAATAGTAGTCCCGAAGGTTTATCTGACAGCACTTTATCATCACCTGATGAAACTACTCCATTAGAAGGACCATCTAGTCGATCACGTGGTGCAATACCAAAACATCTATCTGAAATACCATTATACAAAGGTAGCAAAAACACATTTGATTTAATTTATTGAAATAAATATCAGTTAAATATAGATAATATATATATAATCATCAGTTAAATATCAGTTAAATATATATATATATAATAATTTTTTAATTTATAATAGCAATATTAGATATGAAATGTTAAATTGATGATTTAACAACTAAAATAGGAAATGGTTACAGATTTTAAAGATTGTTGATTGATGAAACATTAAAGAATTATGATTCAAAATATTTGTGATTGTAGATCTTCATAAATTTGGTATCTTAACTTGGAATTTCTATATTCTTTTCATAATATATTGACATCTACAAAGAAAAAATTTCTAGTAATCTTTTATATTTTTTTCTCACTCTCTTCTATGAATTCTACAAACATTAAATGATAAATGGTTGTTAGAGTTCTTTCTTGTACTGTGTGTTATGTTTTAATATATATATACATATTTTTTTGCTTATCGTTGTATATTTTTGAACAACTGCGTTCTATTTCTTTTCAATGTAATTTTTAAATTCATAGTATTTTTAGACATTGTTAGATTATTTAAATTAAATAATCTGATTTTTTTCTACCCAAAACAAGCCTATAAACAGAACATTTGCAGGAAAAACTATTTATTATAAATAAATAGTTTTTTCTGCAAATATTCTGTTGATAGTTATAAATAGTTTTCAGATAAATCATTTGAAGTACCACTATCTTCTAATGAATAATTTTAATGTTTATAATTTTCTTATTCCTGTCTGAAAGGCTGTTATTTTTATTTAAAATAGTTTTCATCTTCAAGCTCTCTTCAGTTGTTAATAATACTGGAATATAAATACAAATGCATTTGTAAGTGTGAAGGTTTTCATAATAATTACTTTTTTCTGCAAATATTCTGCTTATATGCTTCTTTTGTATGGATGAACTTGTAAAGCATAGTAGTAAGGATTTGCTGTAGATAATGTACTTTTTTTGCAGAAGTTTGCTTTCTGATGAGATTCTCTCATGTTAATAAATCTGAGAATTATTCTCTGTTGGCTTTAGTAAATCAAATGGTCTAACATCATATTCATTTGCCTATTATAAAAATTAATTTATGACAAACTCATTCAGGATTGTAATATTGATTGATAAGGATGACAAAATATTCTTTTTTTATTATTTTTGGTTCCCTGGATTTCTTATATTCTCTAATGCTCCAGGAAAATTAACTTAATTTTAAAATATCAAAAAGCAAACTAACTAGTTATAAACATATTTTATAACTTTTGAATGAATAAAATTTAAATATTTTTACATAGTAAATTAATATAATTAAAATTGTGAAAAGGTTTATTTTCTTTATTTTATACACAATGCTGTAATACCTTGGTATAGTTTATTACCACAAAAACTATCAGCACTACGGCAGGAAATGCTTTCATAGCTATAAAAACTCAATAAAAAACACCAAAATTAGTAGTGCTTTCGATTTAATATAAAATCCTCGTCAGCTACAACGTACAGTACAAGAATGCACAGAGTTCTACAGAATGCATAAAATCTTCTTTTAAAAATTTTAAAATATTAAGGTTACCATAGTAACAAAACATCAACATAAGTCTTTAAGTGCATATGCACTTGTGGTTAATATAAAAATACAATCATATAACAAAATAATATACAGGCTAGTTAAAATAAAATAAAATAATAAATAACCATTAGTATATAAAAACATATAACATGCGATTCAAGCAAATTTAAGTATAAATAGTCTATTTTCTAATTAAAATACATCATAGAATGTTATCTTCACTTTATATACCATCTCACACATTACTAATACTAGATGGGTCTAACTTATTAATTGGTTTATTTTCAGCTTTTTTCTTATCAAAAATCCTTAAGCTTCCTCTACTCTTCCTCTTCTAGGGTCTGCTTCTTTTCTGACAATTCTAGTGTTGTTCCAATCAACGTCAAGGTCACAGGTCTGAGCTCTTTGTGCCAATGCTATAGAAAGTGTATTATTCTCAATATCCCTTTTATGACTTATATTACTTTCTTTAAAGAACTGCTAAAACCTTCTAATACTTAATCAGACTTAATATCGGCAAAAAAAATATTAAAAAAAATAAATGTATTTTTTAACCTTAACTGCAAAGAGTGCTGATATTAAGTCTGATTAAGTATCCCTTTTATGCTCTGGGATTCATTTATTTAGTGATCTTTCTGTATATCCTATGTATGTGACATGTTGGTTAATAATATCTTTGTCAATGGCTGGGAATTTATACACATCTGGAACATAGAGAGGGTTGATTTTATCATTTCTAATCATATTAAACAAGATGTTTCTCTTATTAAACGTAAACCTATGGCCAGTAACTCTCTGTAACTTACTTCTATATCTTAATGTTATATCATTCATATTGACGCAGTGAGTTCTTCTGTTATCTTGCTCTTATTCTCGATCATCTTTCTTAGGTTTACGTTTAGAAATCTTCTGCCATAAACGTATAATGACATTCTCTGAATAACCATGCTTCACTGCCTATGTTCTTATCCAGTCAGTTCTTCATCAATATTTCATGTTGATGTGCAATGTTTTAGTACTCTTTGCAGTAAGGCCCTAAATGCTGACATTTTAAAGGACCATGGCTCATTAGCTTCTGCTCTGATGAACAAGGGTTGATATGTTTCTTTCCTATATATACTTAGATCATATTCACTGCATATTATTTTAACTTTTATATCTAGGTACTGCATTTTTATTTCGTTCCTACTCCTTTGCTTGACAAGATGTAATCCTAGAGCTGTGTCTGATATTTTCTCCTCAAAGTCAGATGCATAATCAGAGAATAGGATCAGAAAAGAAGCAGACCCTAGAAGAGAAAGAGTAGCAGAAGCTTTAACAATTTTTGATAGGAAAAAAGCTGAAAATAAATTAATAAGTTAGCCACAAAGCAGAAAGCACTACTAGCAAGGAAGATATTTATAAGTTAGACCCATCTAGTATTAGTAATGCGTAGAGATGGTGTATAAAGTGAAGATAACATTCTATGATGTATTTTAATTAGAAAATAGACTATTTATACTTAAATTTGCTTGAATCGCATGTTATATGTTTTTATATACTAATGGTTATTTATTATTTTATGTTACTTTATTTTATTTTACTTTAACTAGCCTGTATGTTATTTTGTTATATGATTATATTTTTATATTAACCATGAGTGCATATGCACTTAAAAACTTATGTTGATGTTTTGTTACTATGGTAACCTTAATATTTTAAAATTTTTAAAAGAAGATTTTATGCATTCTGTAGAACTCTGTGCATTCTTGTACTGTACATTGTAGCTGACGAGGATTTTATATTAAATCGAAAACACTACTAATTTTGGTGTTTTTTATTGAGTTTTTATAGTTATGAAAGCATTTCCTGCTGTAGTGTTGATAGCTGTTATGTTTGAGTCTCTTTGACAGTATAGTAGATTAGAATGTTTTATTAACTTCTTGAGTGTCTTTGTCATATATAGATATCATGACCTAATTACACCTGTGTGTCATTGATGTGTATAGATGTCAAAACAAAGTGATAAAAAACAATAAAAACAGGTTAAAAAATTTAATACTGATTTTAATTAATCCAGCTATAGCAAATTGGTTTTTTTTTAATTGATTACATGAAAAATATTTCCAGTTTTAATGGTAGTTCTAAATTTTTTCAGCTGTAAAAATATTTTTAAATTATGTGTAAACAAACCTTATTTATAATTGAACTGTTTGATAGAATTAGGATTTTTTATTCCATCTCATTGATTTTATTGTCTAATATATCAAAGTTATTCCAATATTGGGATGAGATAAATGATATTTTTTAAATTTTAAATAAAATTGAATTTTTCATTCAATGAGGTATAAAATGCTGAAAACCAAAAAATATTATAGGTAATAGGAAAGTATTGGTTAATTCTGTTAAATTAAACTAAAATATATCATAATTGTTCAATTTCATTGAAATTTAGGAGAAAAATCACAAAAAATGTAACAGGATGTAATAGGATACAAACGGCTCTTGCTATAAATAACTAGAACAACATAAAAAGCACTTTATGCAAGGCAAAAAGTGCTTTTAATGTTGATTTAGATGATTAAAAAAAAAAATTAAAAAAAAAAAAAGTTTTTTTGCCTTGCATAAAGTGCTTTTTATGTTGTTCTAGTAAACACCCTGCTCCATTTAAATGGTCATGGCACTTTTATTACTTTATAGTAGCCACTTGCTTCCTAGGAAATTGCAATCACATCTACTTTACTCAAATTATAAAAGCACTATAAGCAAGGTAATAAGCGTTTATTAGCATATAACGTTTTTGGACATATTCTGTCCCTCTTCAGTATGCTTACATCCAACATTACATAAATAACATCGTATTTTCAAACTTTGTTCCATATAAAATACAGATCGTTTTTTGGAACACAATTCAAAAAATTTTTAGAAAGATATTCAAACAGATATGTAATACGTAATCTAGTTAACTTACGTAATCAATGTACAAACGGTAACATTATAAGATTATCATACATGTATATGTTAAGTTTACAAAAATATATAAATACTAAATATAAAAAAGAAGTTAACATAAACAAATACTACATTAATAGATACATCATATCTTAAGCTACAAAATTTCTAACACTCAAGAAAGTATATTAATATAAGGAAATTTGTAATGAGTGAATGTTTCAAAAATAGATTAAAGTAAGCCTTGTTAAATAGAGAAATATAATTGGTGCCAATATCATCATATGCAGTTTTAAACTACCTATAATCCTCATTTATATATTTCAAATGAGAAATAGATTCAATTCAGAATTTTTAAGATTGAAACAGTTTACTCAACTAATCCTGTCATTCCCTTGATAGGTTTGGTCATAATTTAATGAAGGGGCTTCAAAGAGTCAGAGGCAAAACCAAACAAAAATATCTGATATATGGGATCTGAATCTAGATCCTCTACTTATAAACTAAATATTTTTTCACATGACCACCAATAGACAAATGGTGATGTTTAGTCTGGAAACATTAATCTGGAATCTGGACATTTTATCTGGAAACATTACAAAATGGCATTTTTATTGAATTCAAATGCTTTTTATGTTTCCTTTGTTTTGTTGATGATAGAACATTCAATATACAGTATATAAATATAAATTATATTATTCATTTGTGATTATTGCTCATAACTGAATTATTACTCTTAATGGGTTTTCATTTTGTTTCATGCAAAAAAATAACTTTATGAAAATTGCTAAACAATGACAGTATCGACTTTTGGAGACATTTTCTGTCTTTTTTTTTTGGTTTTTACACTGCTTTCTCATCAAAGATTATCAAACAGCAGTGCTATTAGAGAGATCTCTCTGTGACTTTATGCAGCTATTCAACATGCAGTTACTAAGTGGCAGAGTATATCATTATTTATCATAGATCACCTCACATCCCCTAGTGTGTTCATAAATGATTAAAGAAAATGGTTCAATATGCTGAGCATGGTGTTCCTAAAACATCTGGAAATATGAGACAAAGAATTGAATCTGGCATCAAGGTGATAAGTGACTGTTTTACTATATAGTCATCTTAAAGAATGTCGACTGAAGGGGATTCAGATCTCATTAAAAACATGTGAAGATACAGGATCCAGAAATGAACCTGGATACTCCAGATAATTAATGAATCTTTAATAGTTATCTGCACAAACAAAGTCTTCATAACATTTACATGCTGGCAGACTAGTTCTTCATTAAGGATTTTCTCTACGAAAACATTATTTAGGTTGTTTTATAACAATTAATGCTAATTAGATAAGTTATTTTATTGTCATTTATGGAATTGGAATATATTTCAATATGATTCAGTAAAACACAGTTGACATTTTTTGGGTTCAGGAATGCATTATAATTTTTTTAATGGTCCTCAATTTACAAGCATTTTTCAGAAATGCTTTATTCATAAACCAGGTTCAGTGTTCTTAATCATAATATATAAAAATAAGATTGTAAGGTCAGTATTTTGTATAGTGTCTTATATTGTTTAATAATTTAAATGAAACAAAACATTAACATTACTAAAAATAAATTATTATTCTTTATGCAATAAAATGAGAGCAAATATTTGTTTTTATAAACAATAGTAACAAATCATATGCAATGAAAGTAATGTTCTATAGTGTTAGAGCAACATACAGCTCCAAATTTCCAATTCCTGCTCTAAAATAATAAACATTTTCTAATCTATCCAAATATATTTCATAAAAAGTATCAAAAAAATTTAAAAATTTTTTATCACTTCAAGTCTCATGATATTATTCAAATAGAAAGTTCACAACAATTCATAAAGTTCTATAATATAAAGTTATAGAAAAGTGTAATCAAAACTAAAATGAGCATATGAAATTTTACTACAGCATACAGTATAAAGCCAACCAACTCATTTTGTTGCAAATCCATCATCTTGCACTTGCTAATTTATTGGAAACATCAAGAATTTTGTCTTCTATGGATAAAATGTCATATGTCATATTTATAATAATTATATATCTACCTATCATTGTTGATGATGATATAATTTTTTATACTATATATATATATATAAACTTCAACAATAGCAAGCAAATGCTCAAAATTAATCTTTACAGTATAAAATATTGTAAAAGAATATTACTATTTGAATTCCATCATATCTGTCATTTTTTAATTCCATGAGAGTAATTAATTTATTTATTAAAAGCATAGAAAACTAGAATAGTAATAATATTTATTTTGCTATCAAATAATGTTATAATATAAAAAGATGATAAAAAAATGATTTATATAAAATTTACTATTACCTGAGCTAATTCATCTCCAGTAAAATTTTTTTTTATAAATCTCAGATCAGAAATAAATTTTTCTTTCATATGAGCTCTAAAACATACAACAATTTTATTCTATAAGATGAATATTAAACTAAATATATTATATTAAATAAAAGTTTATAAAAATAATTAATTTATAAATAATACATTGTTTCAAGATTATCTACTTTACTGTTTATGGCATGTGATATTCTGTGGATTCCTATAATAAATCATCTGCCATCCAAACATAAAATATAGCTATTTATGTATGAGATGAGATTATTTTATTATATATTAGGAATTTTATATAAATAAAAAATATATAAAAAGTACTGCTAAAAATTATTTAAATGAAGTAAGAATAAGTTAATAAATATGAAATATTAATAAAAATCACAATATTTCAATGAATTCATATAATTCACATATGGGCAACCCTAGTCCTCTACTTCTATTGATCCGGCCTTGATCTATTTCAGCAAAGTTGGTCGGATTCATGGTAGGAGGAAACATAGTGTGTTCTACTATAATCTTTTCAACTAAAAAAGAACTTTCAAGGCTGAATTGGATGATCGACGAGTCTTTTCAATTAGGATTAACCATGGGAGTTAACTATAATTGATACAATGTTAAACGGAACATAATAGAGAATTTATTACTATTTTCGATTTGATATTTGATTTAAAAACATAAAAATATTTAAACTGATTTACTATCTTTATAATTAATTTTAGAAACTTGTTTTAATTCATTTAATATTAGTTTATTTAATACTTAATTTAATATTACAAAGGATTCATCTTTTCAAATAATTTATAATAAAAATTACAGTTATAAATAAATACAGGTGTCTCTCACTTTATGTGATTAATTGATTCTATGAAATGATCGCATAACACGAAATTGCGTAAAGTGAGTTGAATTTATCATGGGTGAGATACAGATAGGGTTTCTTCAGATGGATAAAAAACTGAAAACTACACCTGTGAGCAAAGAAATTTTAATGAATGAATTATTTAAACTTATAAACAAAATTTACAAATTTGGATAAAAAACTGAAAACTACATCTGTGAGCAAAGAAATTTTAATGAATGAATTATTTAAACTTATAAACAAAATTTACAAATTTTAATGAATGAATGAATTTAATTAATACAATGTCATAAACATCTAAACAGTACATATTTCTGACAGTCTTCAAACTATGTAGATCAGTGTTTTCCAAACTGTGGAGTGCACTCCACTAGGGGGCATGAGTCTACAGCAAGGGGGCATGTAAGAATTAACAATAGCATCATTTTTAAGACAAACAAGCTAAAAGTAAATTAAAATTGGTGTCAGAAAAAAATAATCAGCAAAAGGATTATAAATATATATATTCATGTACCAAGAAACTTTATGCTGTAGCTGTTTTTAAAGTCAAAAATATCAATCTCGTTTAGTGATTGAAAAAGAATTGCGAGTAGCGATATTTTCAATGACATCCCAATTTCAGAGAATTTGTGCTGAAAAACAAGCCCACCCATTCCATTAAATATTGTTATATTAAATATGCATTCTATTTTTTCTTTTTCTTTTTTTGTAAGATTTGTTTAATTGTATTAAAAATTATTATACCATAATAAATATATATTTTTTATGTATAAGAACTTTATTTAAACAAAATATGGCATATTATTTTGTAGTATTAAATTGTAAGTAAAAAGTATTTATAAAATTAGACTGTTATGAAATGAGACGGCACACCAATATTTTATGAAAAAAGGGGGCTAAGACACAAAAAGTTTGGAAACCACTGATATAGATGATGATGAATAGACTGGCTCTGGTGAGTCTGGATCATCACTTTCTTTCTCTCTTTAAAGTTCCTGGGATGATAAACTGATGATGATCAACTTTTTAATTAAACAGTCGAGACTTAGTTGATGGGCAGCATTCTTCCTCTAACTATAAAGTTCTTTTGTAGCAAGCCAAAAAATTCTGAATTTCTTTCGCAACTTTGGCACTTCTAGTCTCATTAGGATTATTTTCTCCAATTATTCAGATAGCACTCTCAATGTGTTTAAAACATTCAATCATTTGTTTTGTTGTAAGCTATTTGATGGACTCAGCAACAAAAGGCTCCTGATTTCTGGAAATTGAAAACATCATCATTCATGTTGTTTTCCATTTCTAGAAGCTCTTCATTAGTGAGCTCTGATTAAGTGAGACTTGAGCAGTTCATCCACATTTATCTTATATATAGGAGAATTTTTAAAGGAAAATTTAATTTAAAAAGTTAATTTACTTTTTAAAATCGAAAATGCGTAAAGTGAGATCACATATGATGGATACCTGTATAATGATTGTTCATGATATATGATTAGTCCATTAACCCTTTGCGATCCTAAAAAATATTTTTTTAAACTGTCTACAGTTATAGCACGGCCATTTAAAAAATTATGATTTTTTTTATTGTCATAACTTTTTTGCATTTTAATTTTTTGGCATAAAAAAATACTCTGATACCCTTTTTTAGTTTTGGATGAAGAATCAAAAGAATAAGGTAAAGAAAATACGAAAAGCAATTAACGCCTAATTTGCCTATGTAAACAATACATAATTTTTCAAATTATTCATGATTTCGGGCAGAAATATATAAAAAAAATTTTTATATATTTACATTTTTGATGATATTTCGCATCTAATAATACCAAAAACTTCAAAATTCTAAAAAACTTTTCCAACTAACGAAGACAATTTATACTATAATTTGATACTCCAGAGAGTAATCTGATACATTGTGTAAACAAACAATCGTATTATCCCTCTCGCGGATGCACATGGGTTTAAAAATGTCTCTTTATGAATGTTTAGTATTTATTTTTATTGCAATAATGTTCACATTTTTGACATTTTTGACATTTTTGATACATTAAAAAAAAAACTCAAAAAATTGGGAACTTATTAATTATTGCAATAATGTTCACATTTTTGACATTTTTGATACATTAAAAAAAAAACTCAAAAAATTGGGAACTTATTAAATGGAAACATGTAAGCAAAGAACTATTTGTATTTAATCACCAAGATTAAATATATTATGATTATATGAAAAATGAAATTAAAATCATTAATGGACTACAAAAATAATGAAATAGTTGATAAACTTACTTTGATTGTAATTCTACTTCTTGTAATAATTTCTTTAATTTGTAACTTAAATGTTGTTTTGATTCCAGAACATCATCTGAAACTAATCGTAATCCTGCTGGGTCTGTAACAACACACATGCCAGCATCATTTAATTTATATGTTATGAGTGTATAATTTTGACGAGATAACTGCAAAACAAAAATTTTAAATTATATAACATCTATTATAATTTTTAAAATATTTGAAATGTACTATATTATTGATAATGCTTGTCAACAGGATCAAATTATTATTAATTTAGCCTATCATTTATAATAATTTTAAACAAGCACTGTAAAGATTTGACCCCTGTACAGCCCTAAAATAGGTACGAATGGACTTATTGCCATTATAATTTTTTTAAAATATTTGTTTTTTTATTAATAATGAAATCATAATTTTGTAAACTCACTTCCAAAGAAGTAAGCAAAAGTTTAACTAAATCTTTTAATTTCAAAGAAGAGTAAAAAGAGAAATCAGAAATCAAATTGACATGGAAAATCTACACGTAAGGTAGTCAGAAAGACTTTCTGATTACTTATGTCTATCAATGTTCATGTCTTTTTTCACTAAGAAACTCATTATCTGCACAGCAGATATGTATATGTAGATTTTTGTCTATATAAGAGTAGAGGAAGGAGTGTGCGGAGGAGTCTTCCCTTGACAACAATCACAGGAGTCTTTCCTCAACGAATAACAGAGAGAGAGATACCTAAGTCCCAGAGTTTAACTGGATATATCTGAAGACTACCCTTACCCTTACAAAAAACTATGAATCTATCAGTAATCCATCGTCAACTACAAGGGCTCCAAAATAGTCAACAAGTCCATTCGATCAGTTTGTTTGCGGCTGATGAGTGATATATGTTAATACATTGTATGATATACGTAAAATTTCACTGTATACTATAAGTTTGGTTAAATAAAGTTTGCATTAATTACATTGTTATATTTTGAGAAAACCTAATGTAACAGAAATTCCAGTCAAATGATATACCGTAGTGACCCTTCTCAGGGCAAGATATGCACTAGTCATGAAATTCCGGTCTATCTCCACTTAGGAAATTTTATTTACTCATTTTTTGCATCGACGTTTTATATATAGGATTGTCTCGAAACCTCTGAAAGTTTGCGAACCTCATTTGCCCCACCTTCTCTACGGCTTTTATTAATTACTGTTACAGCCATTACAGATGATCATCGAAAATTAAATAAAAAAGATTATTTCGAGAATTCTCGGAAAATACGATTTCCCGTTCTCGATTCCCGAAGGTTCCAAAATGTCGGGAATTTGGAAACACTAGTAAAATGTATTAACAAATTGAAGTTCTAATGCAATTATTATAGTTAACATTTTTTTAAATAGAAAATATTTTGCCTTTTATATCAATATGCCTAGATTCAAATGCAATTATTAAAAATAGTGGTAAAGTTCCCTTATTTGTTTGATCTGTTTTTATAATGATGGTTTTGTTGTTATCATCTTTGCTGATTTTCAACCCTTTCAAAAGATATTATCTCTATCTGGATTCATTTTAAGCTTAAAATCTCAAAAAATGAGTGATGAGGACTGGCATATAACAGCCAATATGTTGTGAGAAAAGTCAAGATAATATAAAGTGTAATAATACAATTCTAGAGAAGATGGAAGGCTAATAGAACAGAAAATTTCTCAATTCTTATAGCCTCCTAAAATTGAATCCATTACAACATTTTTATTCCTGAAATCCTTCTGTTTATTAAGTTAAAACACTTTCCTAATTTATTCCTGTCAGTACCATTTGATGTCTGCTTAAGCATCACTGCTTAAGCAAGCTATTTTTTAATTTGTTAATTTTTTTCTTGCTTATATAAAGAATTTGCTAAATTATAAGTGTGATTTAACTTTTTGTTCTATAATAAATAACTTATAAATTAAAAAATAAATAAGTTAAATTATTAAATATGTTTTGATTGTTCAATCTTATTTGAAAATTTCATTAATTATTAATTTGATGATTTATAATTTGCTAATTATAAACTATCTATTTTATTGTTAGTTGTACATCTAAAAATCATTGTTTATAAATAGGTTAGCATATAATGATGGCTTTTGCATTTTTAAATAATTAAAATTTAAGAGAGATTATATGTAGTCATAACTTCAAAATACTTCACTAATAGACATATTTGTGAACAACTGCTTCTACTTAAATTCAAATAAAAACACTATACAGCAAGTATTTTTTGCAACGTAGATTAATTTATTAACTTGTAACTAATGTTTTCGGCATACAGCCATCATCAAGCTGGAACAGAATGTTATAATTGAACTTTTTATTCCTTCCATTGTGTAACCTGATGATGGCTGTATGTCAAAAACATTAGTTACAAGTTAATAAATTAATCTACACTGTGAAAAGTGCTTGCTGTATAATGTTTTCATTTGCTTCACTAATACTTGATAAAGTTTGAAGAATATCAAATAATATATTTTTGTTTTTAGTATTTTATGCACTTTAACTAAAATTATATTTTTAGCCTGTTTTGTAGAAAACCTATGTTTAAAATTTGATCCAACTCTGGATTGTAAAAGTTGTGTTCATTTATTTTTGAAACATATTTTATAAGCATAAATCATAGATCCATTAAAAATTGAGTGGAAAAAATTTTATTTAAGGCATATTTTATGTTTATATTTTAATTTTTAGGTTAATCTAGAAGTTCTATTCTTCTACATGTCAGATTAAATAAGAAATACAGTTGGACCCTGTTAATACATGGTTCAGTAACATGCAAGTCTGCTTAACACGCAGTTTTACCATGGCTACCTTGATAAACAATTGCTTGTGATATCACTCCTAGGTATCTTCATCATTAAGTAAAGTTTTTATGTGTATTTTAATAAAACAAGTTTTTCAAAGTAAAAAGATATTATTTTTTTTCATGGCAAACTGAAATCACACAGAAAATTCATATCAATGTTGGAACTTATATTAACGCTCAATTTATATTAATACAGTACTGTAACTCTCAGTTCATTTAATCCGCAGTTTAGTAACCATGGACCCAGACTACCGTGTGTTAATGGGGTCTGACTGTGTTTTATGTGTTTGGAGGGAGTTATAATTTCTTTGGTCCCTTGGATTTGTTTCTGCAAGCATATAATAATCTTATAAAAGTTAATCACTTAGGAATTATAATAAGTCGGAAACCATTAAACAATATAATTTGAGTAGCAACTGCAATTATATTTCATTGAATTATAATAATAAAATATAATTACAACTAATCTTCAGCTAAAGCTACCTTAGTCAGTTAACTATAAATATAAAATCTAACAAGTACTAATAAATACAATCTAACAAGTAAATCAAACAATAAATATAAAATAATAAATAAATACACAATAATATATATTTATTGTATATGATTATTTTATAGAGATGTGGAGAATTGCGATTGTGCAATTGTTCATGTATCACGCATTTTTACTTGTGATGAACCATTAAATATATGAATGGATAAGTTGAATAGAAAAAAAAGGAATGTGAAATTTAGACAGATGGAGTTTGTCACTCATTGCAGAAACTTTTCCAAATAAATAACACAAAAAAATATAGAGATAGATTATATATGATTATAAATAAGAGAAATAGTTGTGTAAAGAAATATAAACATCCAGAGAAAGGTGTTAAATTAACTAGGATAAACAATTGATGTGTCTCATGTAACCGCGGAATTTTATATATGATGACATAAATCTCAAAGAAAACACGAGATATCTTGGCGACGATGCGAGATCAAATTGCTTGCAGGTGTCACCAGAAACGCGATGATGTAAACGAAATGTTAAACTTTATAATAACTAAATATGTGGGAAAGAAAAAAAGGATAAGAGGAAAGAGGAGAGCATCTAGGAGAGTTGAGAAGATGCCATCAAGCAAAGGTGGTGTGTGCCGAAAGCAGTCTAGAAAAAGTCCCAAAGTAAAAAGATGTAGTACATCATACGAAGTCGATCCTGGAAATTACATCTGTTCTGTCAAGCAATTCAGTGTGATGTCGAAATTGTAATCATCATGCAAAAGCTGCACTTTAAAACAAAAAGAAAGAAAGGGAATTTTGGAAACTTTTGCACAAATAGACTAAAGACTGTGAGATTACTGAACTAAAGACTGTAATTTGCATAGAGATTCTACACAAGATTCATTGCCTACGAATTCTTTGACTTGTATCATATAAACTGAGGAACGTATTTATTCTCCAAATATGTTTAGAAAAAGAAATCTCTCTCAATAAAGATCCAGGTTCGTTGCAACATTGGAGATTTCCTCCTCTCCAATCTTTTGTGCTACATATCTGCATTTTGGCTATCAAAAATATCCTGATGCCACAGTAGCTCCATGGGTCTCCACAGAGAATATATAGCTAAAGAAGCTTAATGGCAATACTCATTTGAATTAGCATCTTAGGGGACTAAAAT
This sequence comes from Olivierus martensii, assembly GCA_000484575.1. NCBI lineage: Eukaryota > Metazoa > Arthropoda > Arachnida > Scorpiones > Buthidae > Olivierus > Olivierus martensii. The sequence goes on from AYEL01062463.1 coordinate 17,900, forward strand.
TGTAAATAATTAGATATGCTGAGCTCTTGGGATACTATAAATTTTTATTTATTTAATTGATAAATTCTGTAATAATTCAAATTAGAGGAATTCCAGTTCTGTTGTATTAAATATAATAATTTATTACTTTATTTCAAATATTTAAATGTATTCAAAAAATTAAGGGAACAAAAATAAAGTTTTTTAAATGTAAATCTGTTTTTTAACATAAGAATGACAAATATAATTGCAAAAGTTTATTTTTATTTGAAGTTTTCCTTTATAGAGTAAAAGGGAGAATTTTTTTTTAGTTCTTTAAGTTCTATATACCTGTGTGTGTATCAGCGATCATGAAAATATTAAAATTTTAATAGTTTAATCTTGAATTATTTTTAAATTGATATATTTCATTTAATTTCATTATGATTCTGTTCTAAATTATATTTTATTTATAAAAATAATTTTAAAACAAGATGATAAAAATTGATATCTTTTTACAATAATCCATTTTATGCTTTTTTTTTAAGCTTAAAATACTAATGATTTTCATCGTTAACTAATATTTGATATGATATATATTTCAACACAAGACAATAATGTAATTTTTAAAAACTAAATGTGAATTTAATCATTTTTGCAGCATACAGTCGAATTTCAGTCTTTCTTTAATCATTGTCAGTCTTTCTTTAATCATTTTATCTTTCTTTAATCATAGTCAGTCTTTCTTTAATCATTATATGTAGTATAAAACATTTCTACATTGTTTATAGGCTTATTGAAGAATCGTAGAATCAAGTTGTTCCTTGCATCCTTGTGATTTCTCCATCATTTCTGCTATTCTGTGAGTACTGTATATTGTTTTTCTTGGCAGTCAAAAATTTTGTTAGTTTTCTATCCTAGTTGTGAAATTGTGTATGATGTAATTTCTTTTTTTGTGAATTTGATTTCAAAGGATCATATGTATGATGATTAGATGTGTTTTTTTCTTATTTACAAAAATAGACTATATTTGAATGCTTTGTGGAGTTTATACATACACAAATTTTCTATGCCAATAAGTAATTGTAAAATATTATTACTTTATACTATCTAGTGAATTTGATTGTGCTCTCCTAGTTGTTAAATTTATTTCATTGTTATTTTTATAAATCTTTAATGTTCAAAAGAAGACTTTAAATTACTGCTTAATTTTATCAAGCATTCATGTAACCTATGTATTTCTAATTAATGTGTTAAATAATAATTTAATGCATGATGATAAACTGTTTAAATAATATATAATAAAAATATTGAGATCTTTATCCATTTACTAGTATAAAATAATAAATTGGCTAATTTTTTTATTAAAAGTTTTATTATTTCTTTTAATTTATTTGTAAGTTTTCTAATACCAGATGTAGATATTTCTTTCTTATATCAATCAAACTGACATGCAAATAAAATATACTGAAAGAATCTATTTCTTTTTTTCAGTAATATCTGAAAACTTTCCATATAATGAACAGCAGCTAAGAATATTCATAATTAAAGTTCATATAAATAGATAAAATAGATGTAAATATTGAAACATTTTGTAAAAATAGATTAAATGCCAGTTTTAAACATAAACTGGACAAATAACTGATTATTATAACAAAATATATTCTAATTAAACCTTATTAATTCTACCATTTTAAGAAATTATCAACTTCCAAAATACTACAAAATAATATAATTATAAGAAAAAGAAGATACTTTATTTAACTCTTTGAAATTACCTCTCTTTGAAATGTTTATATCAACTAAATAAAGTTGATATAAACATTTCAAAGAGAAAAGAGGAAAAACCAAGCACTAAGCAGAAATAAACCTTTATTTCACAAAGGAATGTTTTCAACCATTTTCCATTAGTCTTTGTCAGCTGACGAAGACTAGTGGAGAATGGTCGAAAATGTTCCTTTGTGAAATAAAGGTTTATTTCTGCTTAGTGCTTGGTTTTTTCTTTGTACTCTGATTAGTTGCAGAATGTCTACGGCTTTAGTAATTTCAAAGAGAGTTAATTTGTTTCCTTAAAATAAGAAATTTTTATCTTCATATACTATTTACTTTTTTTGACCAAATATATTTATTCCTTCACCATCACTTCTCCATATGGTAGGTTTTAATCTTGATTATACTGCTCATCCTCTGTATTTTTTCCCACAATTCAGCTCTATTATTCCACATTCTCCTCTATCAAAGTATTCAAGTTTACATGAAATAATTCTTGCATTTAAAATAAAAGTTAATTTATATATAATGCAGTATTGTAATTTTATACGATAGTGTAATAACAGTTTTTATGGCCTATTGTAATGATATTAATAATGCTTTATGATGATAATATCAATAATGAATTATTGTTATTTAATAATAGTATATATTGTCATTACTATCATAATACAAGACATATTATACTTTAAATATCATATTATAATAGTTGTTATGTATTTCCTATATTTCAGATATATATATAGCCTATTTATATTTTATATTAAATTAACTTGGCAGTATTTATTGTGATTGAATGAATACAAGAATAATCTGATAAATAATAATACAAAATAAATAGCTTTTCTTGTTTTGTGTAACTTTGTTAATATTTTACATTATTAAAAAGTTGTTTATTTTGTAATATTATTTACTGCATTTTTCTTATATTTATATACAGGTATGTGCTGCTTAGTGTATTGGTTACATTCTGTCTAATAGGACATTTTCACATTTTATGAACAATATATATAAACAAATTTTTGTGGTGGTCCGAGGGCCAGGGCCCGCTGGAGAACGTCACTTCTCACTCAATCGTAACTTAGCAGAGCTGAGAATTTTATCGTCGATATCGGGTGAGTACGATTTTCATCCAGCCGGTCCCAAATACCCCAATCTCCACTATCACCCGAAAAGAATAATAAACATACTAGATTCAAACTGTACGGGAACTCTAGTGTCGTGCAGGTGTTTGAGGGCTATATGAAATAAGGTGACAGAGGTCACAGTGCCAACTTCCCGGGAAAAAGGGAGAGAACACGTTTATTTGTTTTATATAAGGGGATAGACTGGGAATTCAACAAAAGAGAGGAGAGTCGGACCTTGTGTTTCAAAGTGAATGGACGCATTTTTACAATCATCATAACAGACCGTTTAACTTTCGTCGACGGACCCAGTTGGTCAGCATCGTCGCCTGTGTAGAAAGATACTGTCTCAACCATCTCAACTTTGAAACTTTCTGCATCCGAGATCCAGAGCTGTCTTTTCCCATTCCTGCTGTCGTCCATCATCGACCAAAGTCTGAGTTCATCTCCCGAGAAGAGAGCTACACCTCGTTGTCGTAATCAAAGACAGAAAAGCCCGACCAACCTTATGACGTGGAGTAATCCTGTGAAACACAAGAGGTACTAGTCCCCGAAGTAAATTGTCAGTTTACTTATTGTAAAAATCTCTCTCTTCAAAAAGAAAGATTTTGTTTATACAGACGTAGTCTCCGAGTCCGTCCTTGTGTCCTAACTCTCGCCACTCATCCTTATTCACGCCACACGCCACTGAAAGGCTATCCACCTGTTGAGCAGCATCATAGCTTGTCTTGCGGGCTCAGCGAGCCGTGCAGGCTTCGCACTTTTATATATTTGTAATATATTGTACTGTCTAAATAGCAAATATATTGTACAGTATTGTAATACATCTATATAATAAAAACCTTGCGTCTGTTCCTGAAGAAACGTGGGCAACAAATTAGCCCTTTTGAATGGGTCCTTTATTCCTAAATATCTCCTAAATTATCGATCGTAGGAAAATAATTCTCCTACGAAAATTCCACAAAAAATTACGGAATCAGATTCCATTAGAAAAATAATACACTTGCATTGGAGAAAACATCGGATTCCGTTAGAAAAATAATACACTTGAATTGGAGAAAACAAAGTTGAAGGTTAGAAAAAGAATATACTTCCATTGGAGAAAACAAAGTTGAAGCATGCACTGTGCGAGAGGATGTGCAGAAAAAAATATTAATGACGGATAAATATTTGGAAGGAAAATGTAACAGGACACAAGTGTTTTACAGTTTTCACGTATCGCGAAAGTTTTCGAGAAAAATGACTGGTCCACAGAAACGTGGGCACCCTGTATACCGGTAGTTTTCGAGAAAAATGCCTGGTCCACAGAAACGTGGGCACCCTGATTTTCAAGAAAAATGCCTGGTCCACAGAAACGTGGGCACCCTGTATTCTTTTTATAATATAAGAAATATATTTATTGTAATCCTTCAGATAATTTATTTGTAAATATTTATTTTTTAATAAATAGTTTGTGTTTGCTGTAATTGTGAAATGTTTTTCTTAATTTATGAAAAATTTACATTGATTTTTTAAATGTTTGTCAAATGTTGAAATGTATTCACCAATTTAAAAAGGATTTCACTATTTAGTGCAACCATTTCACTCTTTTTGAAATGTTTTCACTAAATAATTGGAATGATTGTATATTATTGAAAGTAAATTAATATTTCTGGCAAACTCACTACATTTGTAATTCAAACAAAATAATTTCAGAATTTATTATATTAAATTATTGAATAATTATAAGAAATTATATGTGAAGAATGCAGATCAGAATGTAGTTTAATTGATATTTTTGCAGACACCAATTATCCTTGCATTATTTATTTTATGGTATGATTGATTGTAATTTTTTTCATTTGTATATTATTATTTATTAATTTCTTTTATCTACAGTATTCATGGACATCATTAATAGTTGCTACTAAAGGTGGATTTTCTGATGTAGTAGAAGTTTTGTTAGAATATAAACCAAATGTTAATGCTATAGATATGGTAATATATTTTAGTTTTGAAATGTTAATTTCAATTAAAGTTTTGCCAGTTTCAATTTTAAAACATGAATTTTTTTATCATTTTTAGAGTGGTGGTACTGCATTAACATTAGCGTGTAAAGAAGGATATATAGACATAGCTATTTCGTTATTAAATTCTGGAGCTTATATTAATTTACAAGATAGAAATGGAGATACTAATTTAATACATGCAACAAAAGCTGGCCATTTTAATATTGTAGATGCTTTATTAAAAAAATATGCAGATGTTGATATTCAAGGATCTGTAAGTAATTGTAAATTATGATTTAAATGCAATATTTTGATATAATTTTAGCATATAAAATTTTAATTTGTATACATTCATATAAATGTTACTTAGGATGGAAAAACTGCATTATATTGGGCTGTTGAGAAAAATTTTGTTGATATAGTAAAAATTATATTGAATGCAAATCCCAATATAGAAATTTCAGCAAAGGTATGATTTTTAATTTACTTCAATCGATTATAGATTAAATTTTTTTAAATTAAATATATTCTGAAAATTTTTAAAATTAATAGATTTTATCATCAATTTATTAAAAAATGGAAAATATACGCAACTCAAAATATTAAAACTAAAATATCTATAAACTTAAAAATTTATGCAAATCTTAATAAATCTAAATAAACTTAATGAAGTATATATAATTAATATCTTGTAATTAATATTCTTAGTTTTAAAATGAAAAAATACAAATAACTGGGATATAATAAATTTAATAGTAGCATTGTTTAGTACAGTGGTTCTCAACCGCTATGCTGCGACACACTAGCGTGCCGTGAAAAATTAACAATGAATTGTTTGTATGTAATTGTATGAATCATATATATGTATAGTGAAACGTGGTTGGTTGGATATCCTTTTGCAGTTGAACCACTGTACCGATTCCAAGGGTATCATTAGAAAAAACTAACAAGAAAAAACTTTCTCGTTATTCATAATTTAAAAATTAAGGAATAAAAATTAAATTAAAAGTATAGTTTCTCTAAAAAGACAAAATCCACAGGTGGCACTCTAACTTAATAAGGACTGCCATTTAATGATCATATGTACGAGTATGTCTGTAATCTGAATGTAATAAATAAGAATAAATATAATAATCTGTTAATAAAAATTTGTTGTTAAATATTTTAAATAATAATTTAGATTTAGATGTGCTGCCAAATTTTAAAATATTAAAATGTGTTCCTCAACAGAAAAAAATTTGAGAACCACTGGTTTTGTATATTTAATACTGTATAAAGTAACTAAAGTAACATTCTGCTAACTGAAAATTTATATTTTTGTTTAAATAGCAAACTAATTAGACTATATAGAAAATAGATGCTTATACTGTTAAAAATACATTGCTTCTGTTACTTATTAAGTCTAAAATAGAATGTGAATTTACAATGTTGACTATTGCCATAAAATCCATTTGAAGAGAATAATAATTTAATTTTGAGATTAAAAAGATTATTTTATAAAGCTTTAAATAATATGTAATTTTTTTATTGTTAAAAATAATAGGTATTTATTCATATTTTAAATTTTTAGCCCACTCTCTGAAGGAATTGGAGGTTTATAAAATTGGACCCATGTCTGTCTGTCTGTCCTCCCACTGATAACTTTTGAATTAATTAGCAGATTTTCATGAAATTTAGTAATGATCTTTGCCATTAAGGGACACTTCAACATCTTATCCTTAATGACAATTATCTACTATCAACTAATATTGACAGGATTGTTTAATCCTTCTGGATAGAATTTCATTTTTATTACAATTTTAGTTTTTATTATTGCCTATTGGCAATAATAATAATCTAAATGATAAGTGTTAGCAGTGTAGAAAACCTAAATGTTGCTAAGTGTTAGCAATGTGGGATAACATATGGCTTACCTGATTTCTTAACACAGCACAAAAATATATATCACTAACTATCACAATGATATCACAATACCAATGTGATGCCATCACAACATAATGATGGATGATGTCAAAAACACTATAATTTATGATGCTGTGTTAAGAAATCAGTATTTAAAGCATAGAAGATGAAACGACAAGAAAATGACATTACATAACAATATGTAATGTCATTTTCTTGATAACATCATATTGTAACATCTATGCTGATTAAATCAGCATTAAAATTTGATAGAAAACCAATGGATTCCAAATGCTAAATAAATGACACCTTCAGAAAGTAGGAATTATAGTTTTTTGAATGTCTTGTTATGGATAATTTAAATAAATATTCATATAAATTTAAAGTATTAAATAGTAATTATTTAATACTTTAAATTTTTGTGAGTTTTTCCTATTATCAAATAAAAAATTTATAAAAAACAAATTTGCTTACAGATGATAAGTATTATACTATAGCTAAATTAGATCAATCAGTACTATGTTTAATATGATAAACTGTATAGGAATAATTTTAATATGGCCACATATGACATATAAATTCACTCCTTTTGAAATTGTTGAACCTGTAAGCCATAAGAAATCTGTTATCAGATATATATATAAAAAAATGAATAGTTCAATAAACCATAAATAGCTTAAATTGTAAAATTACAAGTTAAGCTGTTGCTTTAAAAATTGGATATGGACAGTAGATAAAAATATTTTATGAAAATGAAAAAATATCAAATAAAAATTTATATAATAAATTAATTATTATAAATATATTTCATTATTTATAATTTGTTTATGTTAATAAATTGAAATTAATATTTTTATAATAATAATAAATACATTTTAGAAAAATTTATCAAAGATATTAAAAAAACTGCAATGAATGTAAATAATCAATCTAAGATAATGCATTAAATAAATTAGCTGATTTCTTATATAGTTAGATTCTGAGTGAAATTAACCCCAGAATTATCATCAGTTGATTATTTTTTTATTTGTTTATCTATTTTACAAATTTTTTATGTTTATTTTGATATGATAAATTAGGGAGGAGATACACCTTTAATGAAAGCAACAAGAAGTAGAAATGTTGAAATAGTTCAATTATTGATTGATAAAAAAGCAAAGGTTTCATCTGTGGACAAGGTAGAATATTAAAACATGCATAAATAGATTTTTAAATTATGTAATTAATTTAATTATATTTTTATTTTAAATATTTCAGAAAGGAGATACTGCTTTACATATTGCCATGAGAGCTCAAAGCAAAGCAATAGTAGAGATTCTATTAAGAAATCCTAAAAATAGTCAATTATTATATAGACCTAACAGAGCTGGTGAAACTCCTTATAATATTGATACTAATCAACATAAAAGTATCTTAGCTCAAATATTTGGTGCTCGTAAGTTTGATTTTTCATAAATTCACTAAAATTTAATATGTTTATCACTATGTACCTAATATTATAGAATTTTCTATAAATCTTATTTTAAAAATTTATAAAATTAAATTATATGCTATACTATACTGTTGTACAATATAATATAGAGTTAACATAAAAGTTACACTTAGACAAAAAATATACTCAATAGGAAAAAAGTGCTAGTATTTTTTGTTACTTTAAGGATGAGTATGTAACATCAAAATGATGAAAACAGTTCCTATGAATATAGTTTTACAAATGACACTATCAGTTATGGATAATACAACTTTTGAGCTTAAATTCATTCTCAAATTGTTCAATGAGTAAAAATAATGCAAGAAATGATTTATTAATGAACAGAATGTTTTAAGTTGTCAGAATAAGTAACAAAATTAATTATTTCAGCCCTATTACATCTAAGACTGTACATCAAATGCATATTTGCCATTTCTGTATTTGTTCAACTAACACTGAACTGTGGTTTTTGAAAAATTTTTGAAAGTAGATTGACAGGACAATTGAAGGCATTGACAATTTTATTGCTGTTGGCCACAGTAATACTCCTAAAGGAGAGAGTGAGTATTTTATTTCGGAATTAAAGTCCAAAATAAATAATCACAACTTGACAGTATCATTTGCAGATCTATGTTCACAGGAACTTTTTCATTATTTTGATATGCACTATTCATTCTTAAAATAGCAAACTGCTTTTTTGCTACATCCTATATAGTGCAGACCATAATGTACATTTAGCAAATGATGGGCTACAGTTATGTCATATTACTTGTTTTTGACATTTATTTATTACTATAATTTTATATATATATAAATTTTTAAAGTTTTATTGCTATTTTATTATTTAATTATAAATATACTATATAGATATCCTTCCTATAACACAGTTTTTGCTCTAAAATAATTTGAAAATTGTGGAAACCCTCATATAACACAGTACTTCTACAACACTGTTTTTACTTAGCACATTTATAAAATTATGTTTGCTCCCTACAACACAAAACATTTTCATTAATTTTTGTAAACCCACCCATACTATGGATACTTAATACACATATGAAATTCAATCATTGGGAAATATTTTGCTAAAATAAAAGATCCTTGGCTAAAATTAATCATAAATGCAATTTCGTTAGTTTGTCATGAGAGGAATGATATACAGTCTCTTTTCGATTTCGATTTGAAATTGAGTTAATTGTCAACCATTGAGTATTTTGTTCCAAACGTTCACTTCTTGGATAAAAAAATAAGTTTTAATTCTTCAATAGAGAATGTGAAATCGAAAAAAATTTTTTTATTCATAAATTATTTTTGGGTATGTCTTAAAGGAACAATTGTTTTGTAGTGGGCTAGATTACAGATTTTGTAAAGCAAACAGAAAATACACAGACTTTAAATGCAGAAAAAGTTCACAAAGTGAAGTTGAAAAAGAAAAAATATTCTTTTTTTTAGCACTTACATAGGATATAAACATCTTTATTATAGTTATTGTACAGTCACATAAATGCTTTGTCTATCCGACCCTCATCAGCAGTATCTATACATATACATATATTATGTAGACTTTAATAACAGTTAAGAATTCCAATAGAACAATGTGAATTCTATAATTTGATTTAAATTCAAAAATAATAGACATTTGTCTTATTATTAACAATTACATATATATAAAAGTTAAGGTTATCAGTGCTTAGAGGATGACAGTGTCTAAAATTATTATTTATTAATAATATATAATGTGTTAGTAATAAATTACTCAATATATATATATTTTTTTTAAATTTAGATTACTATTGTTATTAGAAAATGTAAATAGGAATAGGAGTAAAATAAGCAGAATAAAAATAAAATAATATCTCGTTTTAACTGAACAGGAGGAAGAAATAATTATTAAATGAATGTTACATAGGCTGTATACTTTTTCTTTCTTTTTGTTTTATGTAATACTAGTTCGAAAATGAACTAAAAACTTTGTATTCTGTTCTAAAGTGCTGATGATGGTTATACGATAACCGAAAATGTTCTGATAAAAAAATTTTTTTGTGTTGATAATCAACTGCAGTCTGGTGCTGTTATTTAAAGGATTATTATTAAAAAGCAGTAAAATAGTTATTTAGAAAGTTATTTGTTTTTAATTTTGGAATGTAACTTATTTTTTTATATTGGCTACAGGTCTCATATAACATGCTTTCACACAACATAGTGTTTTTTAGGAACCTATCTACTGTGTTATATGAGAAATACCCATATAATATTTTAATAAATATATATGCACATAAATTGTATAAACCTATACCCAGGAGGCATAAGAAAGACATTATGTCCAATTTTTTTAAATAGACATAATGTCATATGCCTCTGAGGTACAAATATGTATTAACTGTATTATATAAGATGTTCTTAAAAGATCTGGCCAAAATAAATCACAGATGCTACTCATAAAGAAAAAGTAAAAAAAGTCCATATAAGCATGAATCTGTAAATGTTTTTTTTTAGAGATGATACAGAGTAAAGGAATATAATTTAATAGGCCTAATAGTTTCATGATGACTCTAGTAAATTGTGATTTGCAGTCAACTGTAATAAAATGAACATTAATCATAACATTGTCCATGCTACTGGAACAATTTGTGAACAGCTAGAAATAATCCATGGGGCTTATTCTCTTTTGTATGAGTTATATATATGATCAATGTTTTTATAATCTGTATAAAAATTTTGATCATATACATAATCCCTTCAATCATTTCTGAGAGGGTCTGTGCTCTTCTTAACAAAAATTTTCTCTCTAGACAAATTATTACACTTTACAACAATAACTCTGCTTCATAGGAGAATAAAATTTGAAAAAATTTAGGTACATCCAATAAGTAGTATCAATTAAGTTTTATCTAATTTTCTTTTCAAATTAATGAGGTTTAGTTTGTGAATATTGTGTTATTGTATATGAATCACATACAGTAATTAAAATATGTAAAATATATGATTGTTAATAATAATTATGGTAGTTGAGCAGCTGTACTGAAAAATGCTGAAGGAGATAAGTTTGATATTTCTAGTTTAGGCTTTTATAATGTAATTATGCATGTATACTCAATATATTTTTGCTTAACACACGTTTTCTGGTCCCAATTAGTATGTTATAATGGGATATAGTTTTTCTTATAGGAATTACTTAGACTTGTTCATCAATTTTTGGCTATGATTCCCCTGGTTTGTGCTATATTGTAAATTAAAGAAACAACATATCTTATTTATATTAATTTATTAATTATTTATTTATATTAATAATATGTTATATCAAATGTTACAGGAAGATTAAATACAAATGAAGACAATGAAAATTTATTAGGATATGATTTATATGGTAGTGCTTTAGCAGATATTCTCAGTGAACCATCTTTATCTATGCCAATTTGTGTTGGATTATATGCTAAATGGGGTAGTGGAAAATCTTTTTTACTTAACAAACTTGAAGGTAATTCCAAATGTTTATAATTTTAAAATTATAAATTTTGGATATTTGATTTATCAATATTGTTTGTTTACATTTTAGATGAAATGCGTAATTTTACCTTTCAACGATTAGAACCAACATTTGAATTTTCATGGCTTGTGAATTTGCTATTATTGTTATTTTCATCGATTATTGGATTTATTTTAGCATTTGCTACTGGCATATGGATTGTTGGTCTATCAGTTGGATGTGGAATTTTACTTATGTCATATGTTTTCCTAGGTAAGTAAAATATTTTGTCAATATTCTGCATTAATATACTATATATTGTAAGAATAAACATATTTAATATAATTATATGAATAAATTTTATGTTAAACTGAATACATAAATAATTAAAACCAATTTTTTATGTAAATCAAATTTTATATAAACTGAAATTCAAAAATAATTTTAACCAGGTTTAATTTTCTAAATCACTTCAAAAATTTAATCACAACTGAAGAAAATTTGATGATTACTTAATTTATATTTCTATAATTTTATATTATAGCATAATGATGTTCCCTGACTGAAAGGGAAAAAATATTGCATGGAACAATATTGTACTAGTTAATAATATATTTAAAATTGACAGAGAATATAAATGACAAATCAAATAACTTGAACTTTTTAATATTGTAAAGCAATGTCTGTATTTTTTTTATTTCTCATCTTGTATATTTGTTTTTAGTCAATAAAATCTTATTTGGAATGGCAATAAACAATAATAATGTAAAAAAATAGTCTTTTTTATATATTTTTATTATAATAGACCTATATTTTTAATAAAATAATAATAATAATTGCTTTATTTAAACTTTATTCTATTTTACTTTTATTTATTTCGTATCAACTTTATAAATTCATTTCTAAACATTACTCTGTCTATAAAATATTAAATATACTCATCAAGAATATTAGATTTTAAATATAATAGAAATATTTTAAGTGTTTGTTATATTTATAAGCTAGTATTTTTAAGAATATTAGCTTATAAACTTAATAGAAATGTTACAAGTGAAAATATTTAAAATTTTTTGAAATATTAGAATTTATATTAAATTTTTAAATTTGTGAAATATTGCATTTTTATCAGAAGCAACAACCATGGCATCAGCCTCAATATACTATACTGCTTTATTGTACTATTATGTTCTGTTTATTCATAAGAGACTATTTATTTGCCCTTGTAACTTATATTATGTATTAGTTATATATCACAAAAAATATTAGAAACATTTTACATAATCAAATTTATAGAAACCAAAAAAATATTAAGCACTTTGCAAATGCTGAATCATCATAAATGTGTATAAGAAAAAATTCATTTTTTAATTAAATTGAATTAGAAATATATATATAGTCCTTGACTTACAACAGGTGCTTAAATGTTGAATGCAAAACATTCAGTGTTTATGCATTTAATTATGATTGATAATTGAATTACAGGTAATATTTAACTTATGATATGGTTCAGTTCAAACCCTGATGTCGTAAGTTGAAGTGGTCAGAAGTCAGAAATGATCTAAATTTCTGGATTTCCTACTAATATATATATATTTAAAAAACTAAGTTCAAAAAAGCATGCTGTTGTCATATCAGACAATTCTGCGCATAAACTTGTATGTATGTGAATTGCCGTGACTAATCACAGAATTTACCAATATATAATTGTAAGTATGAGTGGTTCATAAGTTGACGATAAAAGCCAAAGGCTATAAAAAATTTCACTGCTAAATCTGCATGAGGTATATTGAAGCCAATAAAGAATCTTTTAAGAATTAACCAGATCCTACCTAAAAATTAAAATATGAAGATTTGATAAAAGACTGTCCCTGAAAAAATGAAAATGTGGAAGCTAGAATTTTATCTTTGATTCTTCAAATAGAAAGCTATCATTCTACCTATATATTTAATCTAGCTGAATAATCATCTGTAATATGAGAGAGGGTGATAGAGATAATGCCTTCAGAAAATACATTTTTCTCTCATCATCTCTCAATAAAATATTTCTTTCCTTATTAATTATTCTTTCCAAAAAATAAAGCAATTCTAGTATTCAATATAAATAAAGCCAATGCTTATACTGTGCTTTCATGAATATATTATAATAAACAAATGATATTAAAAAATTTTTATATTTATATCTTTGAAAACAACAGAATAATACAAGTTATTTCTAAAATAAACTGTGCAGTTTAGATCTTCTACTATAAAGATTTCTGTTAGTTATAAATATTTATAGAAAATATTGTGTAGTTCATAAATATATAAAAAGTTTGTTTAGTTGATAAATGAAAAATTATTTCCATAAAAATACAAGAATTTTTATATTTTATTGAATTTATTATTATATACAAATAATAATGATAACTTTTTATAAAAATATTAAAATTTCCAATTTTTTCATTATTATTTTGAAAAGAATATATAACAAAAATATATTTGATGGTAATTTGATGAACTGTTTGAATGTAATTAATAAGGCTTAGATAACTCTGTGATCAGAAAATTAATTGAATTTAATTAATTCAATTAAAACAATTCATTAATTTTTCATCATAGAATATTATATGAAATATAATCAAAGGTCAACTATCAAGAACCATACCAAATTTTCTTCAACTTTTTTAAAGTTTTATGTTTTTTGTATATTAGAATAGTAGATTTTCCCTGCAAAAAAAAATTTTAAGATGAAAAATATTAAGAGTATGATATCTAGTTTTTATTTCTAGGTTTTGAGTTCATCTATCTTAGTATTATATATCACAAAAGTATGTTTAATTTTTAAACAAACTCTTCCTAGAATTTTGTGAGAAATTATCAATCTTTTTAAATAAAACATTAAACTGCAAGCACATAAAACAGCAAAATCTTAGCTATTAAATTAATCCTAACTAAATTTATTATAATTTATCTATTAGAATAACACTTAAACTTCAATTATTGTTTTTCAGTTAATGGAAAAGTTTATATTTGTAGTTTGATGTTAAATCCACAGATTGCAGAGAATTTAACTAATCTATTTGTAAAATGATAATTTTAAATTTACAGATTTCATTTTTACAAATTTAAAATTTTTATAAAATACATTCTCAAGAAACTTTATTAACATTTTAGTCAAAGAAGTAACGAATCTATTTAAATTTTCTATTCAAAATATTAGAAATGAAAATTATCATATTTATACCAATACATATTTAAAATATTTTATTTTTACATTAATAAAAAATTTTTTAAAATGCCAGTAATAATTTTTACATATTTTTTATTCAAAATAGCTATCATTACATTTGGAAATAAACTTCATGATTGGGAGTGGTCATTTAATGCTAGTGTATATTTAGCTGAACATTTATTAGCTATCAAAACTATGCTACAAGTTGTGTTTTGCAATCCACCTGCATCAAGAAGAGATGCACATTTAACTCCTGTTAGGTAATTGCTTAATTATTTACATATAGATATTTTTAATTTTGTTTTAAGAACAACTACATGTAAAAAATTTTAAATATCATTTACTGATTTTTATATTTAATTAATTTATTTTGCAGATTTCTTTTCACCGAACAAACAAAAGTAAGTAGTTCAGGAGAAGATGTGTCTGTGGCACAAATAATAACCACTCTTTATTCAGCTATAGAACATGAATACGGATTTTTTACCACAAGATTTTATCGAGTATTTAAACCTAGAATAGGTAAGATGTAGCTGGGAAGATCATAATGAAAATTCTATTAAAAAATCTGGAGAATTATGTAATAGTCAAATCACTTTAAAACTTGGGATAAGATAATGGAAAATATGGAACAGAATAGCATGAAAAAATTAAATATTTTCATTATCAGAAAAAGTGGCACTACAATTTAGTCAAACCAAATAATTATTTTTCATTGATAGAATGCAGCATGTTATAATGTTTTTCACATAATGTATAATGCTAAGTTTTTAATATGCCAAATTTATTATAATTTCACAATATGCATGTTCTTTAAAATAATTCCACAATTAAAAATCTAATCATTCATGGTTATAGAATTGTTTCTTGATTATATAAAGCCTTCTTATAATAAGGAAACAATTAGTGTCACTTTTTTCTTTAATAAAAAATATCAATTTTCTTGTTTTACTTGATTCAACTTTTAATGTTCTACCTATTATTCAATTCTCCAATCTTTTAATATATTATATATATATAGTGTTTGTTTGTATGTGATTGTTTAACAGTTTACATAAATTTAAATTGTGCAAATTTTTTAGAAATGGAAATACTGCTTAAACATAAAAATATCTGTAAACAATAATCTACATTATATAAAAGAAAAATATAAAATAGTGCATTTTCTATAAATTATTTTGACATGTAATAAATAATATAAATAAAAAACACCTACTAAGTACTAGACAGGAACAAAATTTATTTCCAACAGAAATGTTTTCCATCAATTAGTTGGCTATCATCTGCTATCAGTACATTCTTGAATAAATGAAAACATTTCTGTTAAAAATAAATTTTGCTTCTATATAGTGATATTCTGATATAATGAAAACATAAAGTTTTGATCATAGAAAAATATTAGGAATTTTTTATTCTATAATTTAAGATGCATATTATTGTGAAAATAATATATTCTTATAAAACAATCATTAAGCGCTTCAAGCAGGGAAAGAAATAACTTTCTCATTCTATAAATTTCTTTATTATAAAGCACTTGCTACTGTAAGCTTAATATCAAACAAAAGCTTACAGTAGCTAAACAACAGTAAATAAATACAGTTATATTCTAAATTCTAAAGTTTGAAAGAATTTTTTAATATTCGAATTTAAATCACGTTTTTTCAGCTCATCACTAATCTGCTTACGTCATATTTCTTGCTTAAAATTATTAGTCGGATTTTTAAATTAATATCCCGTTATACATATAGGGGTCATTTTTAATATTACCATTATTTTAGTGGTTGTTCCTTACCATATGCACTTTCTTCTTCTTCTTCTCTCAATACTTCCATGCTAGACTTATTTTTTCTGGCTCATTATAATTAATAACATTTTGGCTGGCTGATTTTTTACTGAAAATTTCAACCGCTTCTGCTACCCTCAGCTTCTCAGGGTTCTCTATTATACTTACGACTTTAGTTTGATCCCATTTCGGTATAGCTTCAAAATTCAACAATCTTTGGGCCAGCGCCGTGCTACCTTTAGCCTTTTCTTGGTCGGCCTTATGTTCTTGCAGCCTTCTTTTAATAGATTTTGTGGTGGATCCTATATATAACTCCTCTCTCTCTGTATCCCTGTTATCTATCTTTATTTCGTATATTCCTGGCATATTCATTGGTTTCCGTCTAGAAGAGATATTTTTAGGTATAAGAATTAGCTATGAACAAATTATATCAACAAGAGAGTTAGACAAAGAAACCAGCGATATAAAAGATGCAATTGAAGTCTTTAGAAAGAAGATACGTAAGCCTATATTAAAAAGTTGAAATGGATCTTTAGACACCAAATTAGTAGAATAAATCATAGAACACCTGAAAATATTAAAATTATAGGAGGCCTAGTATTACCACAGTTTGTTAAGGAGGTATACTCCTACGGACCGAATAAGATAGTTACAAAACCATGGGAATGGACAAAATGGCAACAGAAGTTGAGCCTATTCTAAAGAAATATAATGCTGTCGAAGCTGAAAGGATTAGATGGATGATGGCTAATGATGCTGAAAGAGAGGGAAGGAAGATGAAGGAGGAAAACGCCTTTTATAAAAAAGTTAAGAAAGCGGCAAGATGGCTTACGGAGAATGACATTACCTGCGCCAGAGACGATAAGTCGAAAGCGATAGTGCTACTGAAAAGAGAGCTATACGTTAATTTTCTAAATGATTATATAGAAAAATCAGGCATGAAGAAGTTAAATGCAGATCCTATCGAGAAGATAGTACAGTAGCTAGATAGGATTTTGAAGGCAAAAAAATGCCCGCAATTCCTTAAAAGAACGAAAGTTATATCACCAAAATCACCCAGACTATTTGCATTTATAAAGATGCATAAATCTCCAATCAGGATTCAACCAGTTGTAGAGAGGAGAGATGTGCCTACATATAAAGTAGAAAAAGCACTGGCAAAGTGGTGTAGACAAAAACTAGCAGATTACGAATAGTTGTTAACATCAACAAGACAGTTTATAGACGTACTCCACAAAGTGGGTCCTCTCCCAGAAGAAACTATGGAAGTTTACGACTTTGAGGCTTTATACCCCTCCATTAAACTCGAACCAGCGTGTATACTGTTGTACCACGTTCTTCTTGAAAACCTACTGGAAGAGGAAACAGATCCTGGATTATTAAGAGACTTGTGCCAAACACTAATCCACAAAGCCTATTTTCAATATAACGATAGTTATTATAAGCAGACCATCGGAGTACCAATAGGTAGCCCCCTTGCAGGGGTACTAGCAGAGCTCGTCATTATAAAAAACAAAACAAAATTTTCCAGATGCTCATCTTGACTGTGAAGATATATCGTAGATATACTGACAATATTATAATAATAAGGGAGAGAACTAAAAATCTAATAAACATAGAGCAGATATTTGAAGATAAAAGTTTGGGGCTAAACTTGAAAAAAATGAAAGAAGATGAAATAGCAATTAATTACCTTGACGTTAAAATTAAGATAGTGAGATGTGAATACCAAACCTGGGTATACAGAAGGGGCACGTATGTACCCTTATTTATACACAAAACATCAAAAGAACCCTGGCACGTAAAAATGGCATCGTTTCGAGCTCTGCTCAATACCCCTCCATGTACTACAATGTGTAGTTACTACACATTGTAGTACATGGAAAAGAGCTAAAGAAGAGCTGCAATGGATAATAAAACAAGCAGAAGCACATGGTTACCATAGGAATAACACATTAAAAATGTGGAGAAATATTAATTATAAGATAGGGAGAATACCTAATAAAGAAGACACTAAAAATGAGAATAGATATGAAGAAAACAGCCCCTATACCGTTGAAACGAATCCTTTTATTTTGAAACATAAGAGAAAGATTGAAAAGGCAGCAGGTAGAAGATTAGCCTTCACCACAAGGAACACAATATTTAATATGACAAGAAATGATAAAGACAGACGGAAACCATTGAATATGCCAGGAATATACGAAATAAAGATAGATAACAGGGATACAGAGAGAGAGGAGTTATATATAGGATCCACCACAAGATCTATTAAAAGAAGGCTGCAAGAACATAAGGCCGACCAAGAAAAGGCTAAAGGTAGCACGGCGCTGGCCCAAAGATTGTTGAATTTTGAAGCTATACCGAAATGGGATCAAACTAAAGTCATAAGTATAATAGAGAACCCTGAGAAGCTGAGGGTAGCAGAAGCGGTTGAAATTTTCAGTAAAAAATCAGCCAGCCAAAATGTTATTAATTATAATGAGCCAGAAAAAATAAGTCTAGCATGGAAGTATTGAGAGAAGAAGAAGAAGAAAGTGCATATGGTAAGGAACAACCACTAAAATAATGGTAATATTAAAAATGACCCCTATATGTATAACGGGATATTAATTTAAAAATCCGACTAATAATTTTAAGCAAGAAATATGACGTAAGCAGATTAGTGATGAGCTGAAAAAACGTGATTTAAATTCGAATATTAAAAAATTCTTTCAAACTTTAGAATTTAGAATATAACTGTATTTATTTACTGTTGTTTAGCTACTGTAAGCTTTTGTTTGTTGTTTTGATACTGACGTGGGTTTGGTAGAGCCGAAAGTGCTTTATAATAAAGAAATTTGTAGAATGAGAAAGTTATTTCTTTCCCTGCTTGAAGTGCTTAATGATTGTTTTATAAAAATGGAGCAGTGTAATAGTTTAATAGATTATAATATATTCTTATATTAAATAATAATAATATTTAAAACATTAAAAAATTATTGCTGCCAATTACATTTTAATAAATGTGAATAAATAGTGTAACAGAAAATATTTAATAAATCTATATATTGCTTAAAATATTAATACTATATTGAAAAATTTTTATTATAAAAAATATTTACCATATAATTATTTTTGTAAACTTTAATATATTAAGGTTTGGCAAAAATGTTTATCATGTAATTATTTATTTATTCAAAAGGCTCAAATATAAAACTATTCTTACTTTTTACTATTGATTTTCATGAAGTAATTTTATCTTATAGATTATTAAAATAATTTCATTTAGTAAATAAGATAAATTGTTGATTTTGGTTAATGATGATTTTCATAATCAAAAATTTTTATTAGGAAATTATATAGAATTCCTAACTAATATGTCATTAATTATTCTATATACTTTCTTTTGAATAATTATTGCTTAGAATTGACAAACTTATTTAGACAAATGGTATAAAAATACTAATAGTTAGGCACAAGAATATAATATATCCTAACATTTAATAAATTAATTGCAAAAAATGTATTTAATTAAAATATGTTATAATAATATATATAGCAATAATTGTTTTGATTTTTTGATCAACGTTTTTATTATTTAAATTTATTTTTAGTATCAGGAAGCACTTGGAAATATCGTCGATTATGTTGCATTCCTAATGTTTTTGTGGCTGTCTTTGTTATAGTAGCTATTTATGTATGCTGTGTCCTATTATTAATTTCAGCAGTTCAACAGGAGTTCAAAATTTATAAATCTGTAAATAATACTGTAAATAAGTATCCTCATTATTATCTTATGAAACCAAGTGTTATTGCACTAGGATGTATAGTAGGAGCAGTTATATTAACAAATATTCATACTTGGTACAGAATGATAATAGCATTATTAATTTCAAATTACCGTCGTGTTAAACATGTTACATCTCATACTAGCAGCTATCTAGAAAAGCTTAAAAATGAAGTAGAAACAATGACTTTAATGGTGAGTTAAATTTTAATTTAGTTGAAATAATCTCTAATTTTTAAACTTTGATTTATTGTTTATTCTTTTCCTAATTGTTTAAAAACATATCATGAAATAAGGTTCAATGTATGGATGCATTTGTTGGACAGCAAACACGACTTGTAGTAGTAGTTGATGGTTTAGACAGTTGTGAACAAGAAAAAGTATTGAAAGTTTTGGATGCAGTTCATTTATTATTTTCTGATCCAAATTTGCCATTTGTAACTATTCTTGCAATAGATCCACATGTTATTATCAAGGTGAGATACAATTCATAACATTTTTATTACATCATTATAATTTAATCTAACAAATACATATACAAATACAAAACAGTGTACAGTGACTAATGAAATATAGAATTTAAAAATGTTTGCTTTTTGGATATGAATGAATCCATCTTCAGTTTCTTTGCATAATAAACAATGAAATATAACTATACAATACCAAAACTACACTATAATATATACATAGAGACATGTACATCATCTGTGACAGTATTAATTAACCAGTCTTCAGCACTTGTTTAAGCGAAAAAAATTTATATTTTAATACTTGTTAAAGATCTTTCAGCTTAATAAAGCCATTCTCAGTAATTAAAGTTTAAAAGTAATCAAATACAACAATTTGATTTGTTGTATTCAATTACTTTTAAACTTGTAATTACTGAGAATGGCTTTATTAAGCTGAAAGATCTTTAACAAGTATTAAAATATAAATTTTTTTTGCTTAAACAAGTGCTGAAGACTAGCTAATTAATAGTTCTAATAAGAAGCAAAACTATATATAATGCATATTTTATCTGTGACAGTATAATGTGGATTGCTAGTATAGCATGGTCCTAATAGTTCATGCTATACCATCACAGATGATATATGCATCTCTATATATATTTTCTATGTTGTATATATTATATTTTATATTTGATTTATTATATTAGAAAATTACATTTGGGCAAAAATAATTTATATATACAGGTTGACATTCAAAAATCCGGATTATTCAGTATTCCGGCATGAATTTCAGGAGCATATTTTCAAATTTCCTTGCACTGTCACGCCACTGTTTTCTGGAGCTGCCGTTGATGTTTTGATGTACACCATTCTCAGTTGTTTGGTGTTGCTTGCCACGCTAACACGTAGCTCTGCCCATTCCTTCTTTTTTTTAATATTTATTTGCTGTTGTTTAGCCCAATTATGGATTCGGCAAAGAAGAAATGTGGCATAAAACGTAAACATTGTGCGTTATCGATTGCAGAGAAAGTGGAAATACTAAAAAACTTGGTAATGGTGTGTCCATGTGAACCATTTGTGAATCATACGACTGTAAATGTGGTAATTTTCTATTAAATATATACAGCATATATAAATCTTCAATTATCTGGCATATTCAAAAATCTACTGCTCCTCAGGTCTCAAGGTTGCCAGATTTTTGAATGTCTACCTGTATATATATTTGTAAATATAAAACTTGATAGTAGTGTAGTTTTAGTATTGTATAGTTATATTTCATTGTTTATTATGCAAAGAAACCGAAGATGGATTCATATTCATACATTCATATCCCAAAACCATTTTTTAAATTCTATATTTTATTGGTCATTGCAAGCTGTTTTGTATTTATGTGAAAAGAAGACCAAGTTTTATATTTACATATATATATAAATTATTTTTGTCCAAATATAATTTTCTAATATAATAAATCAATTACAAAATTATTAAAATTATCTCATTGGTGAATTAAATAAATTATATATTTTTATTTTACAATTATAAAAATTAGATTATTTTAAAAATTTACATTTTATATTTTTATAAAGTCTTTTGCTATTATAATCTGTGAATGAAATGTATGAACAGACTACCATTTTTGAAGTTAGAAAAATGTTGTTATTCAAATATTATTTTAAAATAATGTATCCAAATATCCATTGCAATATGATTTATTGCATTGTACAAAATTTTAAATATTATATATTCTTTTATAGAATAATTATAAAATAGGTACAATATCATAATCAAATACCAACCTATAAAACAGTTAACAAATTTATTCAGAAATTTTGTTAAAACATTATTTTTCCAATTCTCAAAATTCAAGTTATGTAAAAGTCTTTGGTATCCTAATTATTTGTATAAGTTTGGGAATAACTGTATATTATTAGATAAATGTAACTGTGGAATAAAATTATATTATAATAAATCCAAAAATTTAAATTAGACAGCATTCTTGTTTTTGTTTCTTTGCATCCTTCTATTTTGCACAACTGTAAAACTAGTAATTCAAATAATTCACGACTGCAGAAGTCAAATTATTTTTTAATTAACATTTCATATTGCAGTTTACTATGAATGTTTTCCTATTCAACAAGCGAAGTGCTGACTATTACAAGAGTTAAATTACTCTTTTTGCTAAGTGATTTGGAGTGATGTTTGTCTATTATATCAGGAATAAGGAAGAGTCTGGTCTATTGTGCACATTTTGAAAAATGCAATCATGTCTTGTTGTAAATCTTGTGATGGAACCATCATGAGATTTACAACAAATGGTAAAAATATCACATTTATATATATTTAAATATAGGGAGAAAGGTTTGACTGTTTTTATTCTATGATATATTGTGATACTTGTATTGCAATATTCTAAATTTTCTGATTACTTTCTTATTTAAATTTTTTTGTATTTGTTTTTCTTATATTTTTATTTTCTTATGTTTTTTTTCCTAACCTTTCATATTAAATATTTACATAAAGGAAAGCAGGTCAAAAAGACTAAGTGATGACCCTATAAAGAATATTGGTAAGGACTTAGATAAATTGTTAAGAGATAGTAAGCTTCCAAAACTCATGAAAACTACTAAAAAAGCAGGATATAGGTGCCTCAGGCTCTTTGGGTACATGAAAATGCATAAAAACCCTAAAGAGGTAAGGCCAAATATAGATAAATAAATCTCCCAAATATGAGATAGTAAAAACTAGCATAATGATATAAAACTATGAAAGGATATGATATCAACATTAAGTCAATAGAAAAATTTTTAGAAAAAAAAGGTGAAGTTGGCCATTACCAAACAGAATTCTGGCTGTATGTGATTTCAAATATCTATATCTATATATGCAAATAGAACTAGTTTTTATAGAATTATACAGGCTCCTTCTATGCCATATGCTAAACAAAGAAACAGCATCAGAACTATTAAGGGAATTTGAGCTACATAGTAACACACAAATCATACTTCAGATTTTATGACAAATTTTATGAGCAAACTAGAGACACTCCAATAGGTAGCTCTAAGGCTGGGTGCTCATGGAACTAGTAGTAAGAAGAAAAGAATGTGAAATACTACTATAAATTTATCTGGGAGTCATCAAGTGCAAAAGTTTTCTCTGCCATGCAAAAATAAATAAATATGCCAATATTAAAGAATTTTTAAAAACATCTGGAAAAATTAATATTTTCCTAAATTACTAGATGATGCATTCATAAAATTTTGCAATACATTAAAAGGAGCCAAAAAAAATTTTTGCCATTTGAAATTTTCACACTTTATCACTGTGCAATAAAAAATGTTTGTTTTGATAATTAACTGTTTCTAAAAACAGTTTATCATTTTGCAGTGCTGCAATTGTTAGTTTCATATCACTTTACAGCATGTGTAAATAAGAATTAAATTTTTGTGTTTACAAAAGAAAACTTTTGATAAATTTCTTCATTCTTAGATACTTTAATATATTATTTATCTGATTTTAGATTTTTATTTAAACCATTTATTAAGTTTTAAATAATTATTAAGATGTTCCAGCACACAGCTATCTTCTTATTTTATATATACAGTAGAAGCCGCTTATTAGAATCACTTTGGGATCGATCTATTTTGATAACAATAACCGATTGATAACATTAAGCAGTGCATGTCAAAAAAGCATAATTTTCAATTTTTTTTTATTATATAATATATACTGTACTTTGCTGTTATATGCAGTGTAATCTTGATTCATCGTTTCGTCGAGACTCCCGAAAAAACTATGGATACGAGAAAATGATAGATGTGGGGATATAAAAAAATAAAAAAAATGAAAATTAGATTAAAAGATAACACTAATAATAATAATACAAAGCTCAATAACTGATGGATGAACACTTATTGAACTTTATACTGTATATTATGTAATCAGTTAAGCGAAAAAGTGAAGTGAAATGATTTACGCTTAAGCGGTTGCCAATTCCAGTGTACGGAAAATCACAAAGAACTAGAGTAATAGTAAGAATATTCTTATATCAAAATAATTTTTAATTTTTTTCAATAAAGGGAATTATAAAGTCACTAAATCTCTATATCAGCAATTTTAAACTATATATTTTGTATCCATCCAAAAAAAAAAAACATTAAAAATCGCCAGATCTGGCAACAATAAGGCCGCACCATTCGTAAGGGCAAGACGTGCGGTAAAACCACCTAAAGGCGCTGCAAAGTTTTGAAAAGCAGTCATATTTATCTGTATAAATTTTATTAAATCAAAAACTTACATCGTTCTAATAATTAATAATTAAAAAGTGTACACAAATCATATCTTTGTATTTAAGTAAGTTGAATCTGCATTATTTAAAATGGTGGACAAGTGTTTATCTTTGGATTAATTAAAAAGTGTACACAAATCATATCTTTGTATTTAAATAAGTTGAATCTGCATTATTTAAAATGGTGGACAAGTGTTTATCTTTGGATTTTCTCGTTTTTTTTTACTAAATTTTGGTGAAAACGAAGCAATAAATGAACAATTAACAAATAATATTGTTTATTTTAATAGATTTAACTAGTATTTTAGTATTATCTGCGATATTTTTTAAATTTTAAATGCGATATTTTATAGCGGTGTATCGATTCTGATGACAATAACCAAATTTCTGATTACTATAAGTGGAGTTTTCATGATGCATTTTAATATGGATGATTCAGGACCGTAGGTTTTTGATGATAATATCTGTGATTACAATAAGTGGCTTCTACTGTACTAAAAAATTTTTTCACGCAGATTTTTTCACAAAAAAGCAGGTTGAAATGGTTTAACAATTACAAAAAATATTAGAAGATAAAATAATAATTAATATATGAAGAAACGAATATTATGTTATAACCAGCAGAAATTCTGACTCCAGTATCACAATATATAGTGATTACTAAACTTTCAACTTTTCTCTTTAAGTAAATGAACAAATTATTATTAATTAATAAAACAGAATTTTTGATTTTATTTTTTGTTATTATTTGCATATTGTACATCCAATTAAAAATATTTATAAAAAACATAAATATCTTTTTTCAAATAGAAGGTTCTACAATAAAAACAAGTAAATACATCTGAGAATATAAAAAATTAGAATATGAAGTAAAATTTTATATAATATACAATTCAGAATCCTTCAAAGTTGAAGTATTTTTCATGCTTTCATTGTCAGGTATTATTGCCCTTATTCACATGCTTCCTCATTTGGTACTACTACCAAATGACCTTGGACTACCCTGAGTAATAAAATCATCTGGTCTGTTTACAAATAAAAAAAGGAGGTGCATTTGTTTTAACTTTAGAGAAAGATTTGACTGAATGAAATGTGATACTCTGTTTATTTACATAATTTTGATAAGAAAAATTACTTAAAAATTCATTTAAAATTAATAAATTATAGTAAAAAAATGAGTTTATTCTGCTTTGGAAAGACACACTGTGCTGAAAAATAAGATTTCATAAATTTGGAAAATTTAACAAAACAGTGAAAATTTTGCATAAATAATAGTTAATTAATTTGCATTTTATCATTTTTGATTGAGTTTCATGTTGTTATTGCTGAGTTTTAAAAATATACACAAGATATATTGATGACATATTCATAGCAACATACAGAAGCATTGAAGAGATAGTACTAGATAATAAGTTGGTTGACAATAGCCTGGGTTTAATACCAAAACAAAAAAAGATTAGCAAAACAGATACATGAATATATACAGAATTTTAATTTTGGCATAGATGCCAAAATTAAAATACTCTGTATACTCATGTATGAGCTGATCTCCCTCATTTCAGAGTTTGAAAATCAGTAAAAGTATGAATCCTGTGTATAAGCCAATCCCCAACTTTCAAGCAAAAACAATATGAAATTCATTGAAACAAATCAATAATTTCTTTTATAATTTTAAAAATTTTCCAAATCTTCTTCATTATTGGAATAAATAAGGACACTTAAATACAATATCAAACTTACAACATTGAAACATTGTGATGCAATGCAACACAAAAAGCTTGATGGAAAGCAGAATGCGATCGTGAAACTTACAACATTGAAACATTGTGATGTAAGCAAGAACAAAAAGCTTGATAGGGAGAGCAAAATATGCAATCATGTTACATCCAATCTCATTTCTCTATAATATGATTTTATTGAAATGTTTGTTCAGCAGAAAATATAAAAGAAATATTTAAGATATTTCATCATTCCCAAATCTCAACAAAAATATTTAACAAAGTTTAAATGATAAAAAAAATCAGAATCAAAGCATGCAATGGAAATTTTTCTGCAATTGAAGAGTGCACACATGTCAGTCTGAAGTTCAAATCTGATATTCAAAATCAATTAAAAAAATAATTATTCTGTATTTTCTAACTGATCAGAACTATCTGAAAATGCAGAAATTGCTGAACAGAAACATTAGAAATATTTCCATTTAATATTAACTACAAGAATCATCAAATGAAAATTTGTAATAAAAATTCGAAATTTTATGCCACTGTCCTATAAATTGGCAATATTATTGCTATTAGTGTAAGGAATGTCCAGTAGGTGGCAGAAGAGTACAGATGAACAAGTCATAGTGTTATTATAAAGATGGCCACCTCACTTGAGACATGCACTGAAGAAGAACAGCGTTCTGTTGTTAGATTTTTGACAAATGAAAATGTAAAACCTACTGAAATTCATCATAGAATGAAAGCTAAGTTTTGTATTGTATATTTGTCACAGTAGTAAGTGTACAAGTGGAGTAAAAAATTCATAAATTGTGTGACATCTGTGAAACACATTTCTCACCTGAGTCAAGCACATCAAGTTGAGAGTATTGCATCTGTCAAAGCATTAATAAGGAAAAATTGCCAAATGACTGGGATGAAATAGCTACAATTATAGACTTAAGTCATGGTTCAGTATATCACATTATTCATGATGTGCTCCAGTTTCGTAAAGTGTCAGCACGATGGATACTACGACAGCTCACAGCAGAACTGAAACAGCAACATATTGACATCTGTGAAGAATTTGTGTGACACTTTGAACAAGAAAGTAATGATTTCCTTACTAGACTCGTTACTGGGGATGAAACATTGGTCCATACCACATCCTGGAAACAAAGAGAGCAAGCATGGAATGGCATTATTCTTTATCTCCGAAACCAAAAAAGTTTGGACACAACTGTCTGCAAGGAATATACTTACTCTCTTCTGGGATCAAAAAGGTTAATTTTGGACCACTATACACTTAGGGGAACACAGTGCTTCTTATTTAGATCTGCTTAAGAACCATCTTAGATCTGCAATAAAAACAAAGCAACGTGGACTGCTGTTTGGAGGTATTTTGCAGCATGACAATGCTTGGCCTCATACTGCCCATGCAACAGCTACAGCCATTGAAGACCTCCATTTTGTGTATCTGCCACATCCTCCTTACTCATCAGATCTCATTCTCAGTGATTATCATGTTTGGACTGCTCAAGGAGACATTGGGGGAAAGAAGTTTTGATTGGTTGAAGAGGTACACTGAATGGTGCATGACTGGATGTGAAACCAACCAAAAGAATTTTTTCCACAGGAATTCAGGCACTTTGTAAGCATTGGAGAATTTGTATTGAGTGTGGGAGATTATGTAGAAAATGATGTAGAGGTGTTTCTCATTTGCTCATTAAATTATTTTTTAAAATGTTTTTATGGTTTTCATTTGACTGACCCCTGTAATAACATGTTTTATGCCAAAGCTGTAAACATTGCTCAATTTATAAAATAAGCAAAAACTTGCCTAGTTTGTAAAATACCTGCCCAGTTGCCAATTTAACCAATGCAGCAATTCTCCAATGCTGCATTGATTAAATTGCAATGTAAAAAAAATTGCATTGGTTAAATTGCAAAAATAAAATAGAATCAGGCAATCTCCCTGATTTCTATTTTTTGTTTTCAGTTCTTAATTCATTTTTACTTATAAATATATTAGACATTATAATTTCTTTAGTTATCTGTGTGGAAAAATTTTCTTTCTTTATGAGTTTGTAAATAATCCCATTGCAGATCGATTTCCAACTACAGAATAACACTTGGAGGGATCATTACTTTCATAAGCATTTCATTGAGACAACATTTAAGCGAAAATACCTTTTTTACAATGCACTACGGAATAAAGTATTTTTGTCAAGTGTCAAGAAAGAATTTGCCAGAAGCATTATCATATGACATATAAACTACAGGCAGTTTGTCAAAGAATAATTTTTTCTTCCTTTCTATAATTTTCATATAAAATTAAAATTTCTCAATAAAAAATGTTATAATTTATTTATTCCAAGAAAATAGATGATACATAATAGTTTCCTAATAAAGGTTCAACAATTAAAATCATGCATAAACCCCATTTTCAGATGTGTTTGGATAAATTATTCAAAAAATAATAAAGCTATTGTAATCAAAGGAAATTTGAATTATATAGTTTAACATAGCAATTAATTTTACTGTTTTGTATTCTCATCATTTTCCAGGAATTTCTAATAATTTAAGGATAATGCTACTCAAAAAATATTCAGAATAAGGACTGCTACTATTTGTGATAGATTCCAATGTAGTTTGAAAATGTTGTTTGTTGTACATCAAGAAAAGGAAGTACAAATAATAAAATGAATATTCAAAAAAGTTAATCATAAATTTTTTCATGTTCTAGGTTAATTTAAAATTTAGTACTCATCAAAACATTCATATTTTATTGAAAATAGTTATCAAATATTAAACATTACATTTTAACTATTCAAAACAAAGATTTAAAAAAAAATGTAATTAGATATAGCAAAAGTATTAGCAAATATAACATTAATTGCTTATTATATTATGGAATTATCATATATTTTTCAATATTCATGAACTTTTACCTGCATGATATGCAAAGTTATTTGTAACTTATGCATGATTGCATGTGTTAACCAAATCATTTTGTTTTTTAAATAACTACATCTATTATTTTAAAAATTTCTTATGCATTGGCCATCTTTAATAACCTTGACCAGAATGAATTTCTCATAGAATTTTAATTGATTTTTCTTCATTTTGCACATCAGTTATTTTTATTGGGTTGTTCAGAAAGTAATTTTGTTTTTTCTCCACGAATGGTGTTAGTTGTATTTTTACTGACCAATTTCATTCTAAACCATATTGTTATAAATTTTGACAGCTGACATTTCAAGGTATTACTACGATAACTTTTATAACTGTTAAACCCTTCTTACTTCTTTCAATTAAACGTAAATTAGCACTCTTATGCAGCTTGGGTTACAAACTAATTTATTCAAGTTTCTACAACATACTAATGCTTTTGCTTCTATTTCGCACCCTCCTCAGGTATATAAGTTTACCGTTCTTAACTTTCTAACAAATTATAATAGAATATTCTTAGAACAAATAACATATAAAATTCATAAC
The DNA here is from genome assembly GCA_000484575.1 of Olivierus martensii. Classification (NCBI taxonomy): domain Eukaryota; kingdom Metazoa; phylum Arthropoda; class Arachnida; order Scorpiones; family Buthidae; genus Olivierus; species Olivierus martensii. The sequence continues at coordinate 48,274 of AYEL01062463.1, forward strand.
ATAATCGAACGAATCAAACGAACAATGTAATTATAATTCAAATTCGTATTAACATATACACACATTAATATACAGTTCATCCCTAAAAAATTTTTAAATAAAACCAAAACTAGTCCTATCTAATTTTCCAAATTATTCTTTCTCCTTTCTACCTTCCCCAATCATTTCCAATTTCTGAAGTTTACCACATTCTCCTTTACTGCCCTTTTTCCCCCCCCCTTTCTATTATCTGTTGTCTTCTTCCACACGATCCTGTCGTCCACCACTTTCTTTTTGCATTTCCATCATAAGAGCATATCTCCATGCTAGGGGTATTTTCCATGCTGTTTCGTCATTAATTAAGTTCTGCGGCACTCTCCTTTTCGGCTATAGTCGGCTGTGTTCCTGGTATAATCTCTTTAATTCTTTTCGTTCTTGCCAGTCTATTCTCAAATCTCTATTATATGCTTCCTTTGACAGTGACGTATTTAGCCTTCCTTTCACTATATCTCTCTTATGTTCTTCTAATCTCGTAGCTATGGCCCTCCCAGTTACTCCTACATACTCCAATTCCTCCCCCATCTGCATATCTTTAATCAGAATACCATACACACCATTACATTCCATCTGTGGTACCGGATCTTTATCATTGCGCAACACGTTGAAAATCGTTGGGGCTCTTCTTGGTGCTATATATCGTTTTTCCTTTTTAGCTATTTTCTTTACTACTCTTAAATCTCTTAGGTGACAAGGCACTGGCATATATCTCCTTTCTTCTACTGCATTATTTCCTTCCCTATCTTCTACACTTTGTTATTCTTCTCCTCATTTCATTAAAAATCCTTTCCTATATCCATGTTTATAGCCTATTCTAAGAATGCATTGCAGCTGCGATATATTCTTAGAATAGGCTATAAACATTTTGAGTATTTACAGAACACTATCAAAATGATTCAGTGCAAACACTTAAAAAAAAAGAATATTGTAATTTGAATTATGTATTTTCCATATGTATTCCAATTTTCATTATTAATATATGCATAATTTAATTAATAATGAAAATTTATATTTAAATGCTTTCTTAAAATAATGTTGTCATCATGACATAATATTGATAAATGATCATGAAATTTTATAATTTAATAAATTCAGAAGGAACAAATAATTTCTATCAGTTGTCATTCAATTAATCTGATAATATAACATTTCAATAAACGTGTGGTTTGAAATAACAAATAAAATCAATGCATGAAATAATTTTCCAATTAATAAAAATTCTTCATGAGGATAATACAATGAATATCGGGAAAATGATCAATTTTTGATAAGTATAGTATACAATATCACAACATTATGAATTTCAATGATCCTCCAATTAAATCGTTTTCAAATCAAAGAGTGAAAAGGTATATAGTCTCATAAGTTCATGAACCTTCTGGAAATTAAGAGAGTTGTATTAAAGAAGTACAAAATGATTGAGACTATAAAAAAATCAATATCCAAATAATCAAAACCAAATTTTTCCTAATATACTGTATGTTTTCAAACTCTGCCTAAGCAATGCCAGGTATACTTTGCTATATAATATATTATTCAAATCACAATAATCTTTCTTAAACTGATTTATTAATTCAAGAAAGATTATTTTGATTTGAATTGTTTTCCATTGGTCTTCTATTAAGACAGTATTTAAATATAAATTTTCAGCATTTTTATACACACACTATAAAGGTGGCCAAACTTTTTATAATCGCAGCTAAATTTCAAATTATTTATTAAATTAAAAAATAATAATATTACATTTTCCTTTAAAATCAGTTTAAATAAATTATTACCATGCTTTAATGAAAAATATCTTTACTTTCTTATACAATTTTAGCTCATCTATATTACTTCCAATTAAACTTATATTCTGTTTAGGCTGAAATATTTATTTTGAATATTTTGATTCTCAAAATAAAAATTTATTTTATTAATTACTTATGCAAAAACTTTATGGTATTATGAAAACTGCATTGCAGTTAGAGCTGCTTTTGAGATTTGATTATATAAATAGCATTAAATATTTCAAATGAATCAATTTGAAATATTACAAATATGCTTTCAAATATTTAAAGTAACTTTTAAAAAAATTTTTTTTCCATATTTTTTTGTAATTTTTTAAAATAAGTTTTCTATTAATAAATTGAAACCCATTATAATAGTCAAATAT
>AYEL01062471.1:0-34374 GCA_000484575.1 Olivierus martensii
ATATCAATAATTCTGATACATTCAAAATCCTTTTATACTAATAAAAAAATTCTTAATGTTTTAAAGGTTTGTGAGAAGCATTTTATTTCTTGTGATATTGTAAGGAAATCGGAAGCCTTTGATAAAAAGACAGGTAAAAAAATATCTGTATCTGTAAAATATCCAAGATTAGTAAAGGATGCTGTCCCTACAGTATTTCCAGGATGTCCTAAGTATTTATCATCTTACAAAACTCATAGGGAAGATTTAAATGAGAAAAGGTCAAGATTGGAAAATGTAGCTTTACACAGGGCATTAGTAGAAAGCAAAAAGTGTCAAGAAATTTATGCTCAGCTTCAACACTTATTGTGTTAAATTTTCTAGTCTGGAAGAACTGAGTGAAAAAATAAAAAGTATTCCAATACCTACTGTTTGGTCTGTTATTAAAAATGTTGAATTTATTTTGTTTGCCGTAATAACTATGAAACCTGCACCGACAATAAGTGTATCTTTATCTATCTTGATTTCCTTTAATTATGCACAATTTTTCTTTTCTTTTTTTTTTTTAATTGTACGTAAAAAATATTATTAATCTAAATAAAATTTAAGAATTAAATTTAAAATTAATGAAATTTTAGAAAATTATTTAGCGCATTTATTATTATTATTATTATCTTAATAAACAAATAATTAATCGATATCATATTATTGACTAAAAAAATGTTTACTTTTTCATCTTTATTGGTTTAACCTTGACAGATGTTACATAACAATAATGCATGACGTAACAACATCCACAACATATAATACATTATTGGCATCTTAATAATTAAATAATTAATCGATATCATATTATTGACTAAACAAGTGTCGTTTTTCATTTCTATTTATTTAATCTTGACGTATTATTACGTAATAATAGCGTATGACGTAACAATATCTACAATATACAATTCATTATTGGCATCTTAATAAGTGAATTATTAATCGATTTCATATTATTGACTAAATAAATGTTTATAGTTTCTCGTTTTTATTGGTTTAATTTTGAAGGATTGTTACGTAACAATAGCTTATGACGTAACAACATCTGCAACATAGAACGTATTTAAATTTGTTGCTTTCATAATTTGCAGATTTTTAATTCATGAAACGGATTAAATTATATTAATTTATCAATGATTACGGTAATTACGTTTAATAGAAATTTTCGAACTGAAAAATCGATAAGAAAAGCAAACGAAAAAATAAGCAAACAGAATTAATAATATAGCAACAGTTGAAACAAACTGATTCACAATTTTCTGTTTGTCTTCAACTTTTCTTATTAAATGCAAACACAAATTTTTGTTTTTACAACCAATTTAATTAATTCTCACGCAACATGTTGCAATGAATTTAACTGGTACAAGCCACAAATTAATATTTAATGACCAAAATGAAGCAAACCTTGTTTAATATTAATCTTGAACTCCATTAGGAAGGAAAGGAAACATGAATAATTATTTTCTCCACTATAAGTTAAGAGTTTTCGAGTCAAGTCGAGTATTAAGAAGAGAATAAAAGTACCAATATAAACGATACATTATTGTTTTACCTCTGCACTGTATTGAGGTAGGGCTAAAAGTATTCCGAAGATTAGTAATTCTAGAAGGGGATAAACTTAAATCCCCCTTTAATTTTGTTGGCGATTTAACTTCTATATACAGTAACTCAGTCTTGTAACCAAAAACTTGGTTACTTGATTTCTTTTGCCAAGAATATCTCGCTGTCAAGTTTCCAATCAGTATTGATTTTTTTAACAACGTTTGCGGATTTTTTTTTAAATTTTAGTAAAAATTAATCCTATCGAGTTTTAAAATATATACATGCATAATTCATGAATTTTAAAGTATTTTAAAAATTATTATTTCAAATGCATAATTTCATTTAAAATGTTTTCTTTTGATATTGCAGAAATATCAAAAATAATTAATTATTTGTGTAAAAATTTGCTGCGTAAAAATTTCAGAGAATATTTAATAAATTTGTTATTATTAAATTGACAATTATTTTTTGAATATGTTCTTCATATAGAATAAAAAAGTAATTTAAGTGATGAAGATCAAAAGCCAAAATGCTACGCCATGCAGAAAGAGAGAGTGGCATAAATAGAAAAAAAAAATAAAAAATGTTATTGCGTTACGTAGCTTATAAGATGTCAAATATATAGTTATATTGAAATATTGCTCACTGTCTACAATTTACTGGAACATATGAACTGCTTTTTATTTTTCGATTGTTGCTCGCAGCATTCTTGTAGGACATTTGCTATATGCTTTTTGTACTATTTCTGTAGACAGAATGTGAATTTTCCTTTGATAAATTCTATTTTTCGTATATAAAAATTCAAAATTCTTACGTATAAATTGCTCAGTAAAGTAACCGAATTGTAGAGAATGATGAAGTCAATGATGAACATATCGAGAAAAACTTGATCCTTTATAACGTAGATTACTTCGCAACTGTTTCTATTAAGCGAGACTTCGGACTAAGCTGTTAATTCGTTAATAAAATTCATTATTAATCAGGATTATAATAACAAGTGGAAATTTTAATGAATTTTTTTCTATGCAGGATATACTTTTCCAACATCCAATAAAATATACAGTAAAACCCTCGTTAATCCGGATTAATTGGAGAGAAGTCATCCAAATTATTGAAACCCAGAAAAGATTAAAAACTTAGAATTCAGATAAACTGAAAAATTGAAGATAAATAAAATATCACTGTAGAACCTTTATTTAAAAACTATGAAAAGATAACACATTTATTCATTGACAGAAGACACAGAAGTTGTAAATAATCTCTTCTAAAATGAAATTTTTTTTTAAATTTTTCATAGAATATTTCGATTTGGAATATCACATCCAGATTAACTATAACCGGATTAGTGTTTACTGTATTGACGTAGTTATTCAGTTGGAAATGTTCACATTCTAACTATTCTATGTACCATTTAACGAAACGAACTGCCAGATATTAGCATAACTTTTGCATAAATGCAATTATACAAAGATTATTTTCTTTTGCACTATTGTAATAATAAGTAGTTATTAAAATGATGTTTTTATTGCAATATAACCACAATAATATTAATATTTCCACAGTTATGATTTTAAAATTAGGTCTAAAAATAAGTAGTAACTGATATGCATGTGAAGATTCAGAAGCCAGTGCCAGATTTAAGCCGATTGCACCGATTGCACCCAATCGGGCCCCGCGCTTGAGGGTTAAGAAAAAATATTTTAAAATATATCGTTTTTCAATTTTCGCGGAACGTATAAATGGTACGATATTATAAAGGAAGTTACAGAAGATTACAATAACCGAAAACGTCCACACACACACACACAATTACTTTTTTACATTGAGCCATATTACAATATTTTGGATACAAGTTTGTACAGGGTAGTTATAAATTAATTGATCCTAATCACATTTCTCTGGAGCGGGTTCTAATCAATATGCTATATTGAAACCTAATACATGCTAATTATGCCACGGGTTTGAATTTCCGATGAAAAATAAAATTGTTCAAATTTTCACATCAAGGTGAAATTTATCTCAGATAAAAGCATACAAATACAAAACTACGCATTAGATATAAATTGTCAAAATAATTAATCCTTTTGTTTTTTGTCATCAGATGACGCCAGTTTTCTTTCTATAAGAAATTGCTATTTTAATGAAAATAAAATTGTTCAAATTTTCACATCAAGGTGAAATTTATCCAAATATTTCATTTTGATGTCTTCCCTTCTTTTGTTTTTTTTTTTGTCATCAGATGATTTTTTTCCTATAAGAATAATAATTGACGGGGCGAAAGAAGGCCTTCCACATGCTGTCCATCCCTGCGCGTGTTCTAATAAATATGTTATATTGAAACCTAATACATGCTAATTAGGCCACGGGGTTGCTATTTCCGATGAAAAATAAAATTGTTCAAATTTTCACACAAGGTGAAATTTATCCAAATAAATTTCATTTTGATGTATTCCCTTCTTTTGTTCTTAAAATCCCTTCTTTTGTTTTTTTTTTTTTTTGGTCATCAGATGACGCCATTTTTTTTTATAAGAATAATAATTGACGGGGCGAAAGAAGGCCTTCCACATGCTGTCCATCCCTGCGGAGGGATCAGCCAGATTGTGGACGACGACGATCATCGACCGGAGGGCCCAACTTCATGATCATGATAAATATTTTCAAGGGGTGCAGCGTTTCCACATAGTCAATCCAGCCGACAAAAACGGGTCTTTATTTATAAATGTTACTTATTTTATTTATACATATACGATCGACGGGAGGGCCCGTTTCATGATCATAAATATTTTCAAGGGATAGGACTCGAGATTCGAACCCGGGTCCTCCAGAGTGGAAAGCCGCAGCGTTTCCACATAGTCAATCCAGCCGACAAAAATGGGTCTTTATAAATGTTACTTATTTATACATATAAGCCATATTTTGAGAGGCCCCGCGAAAAATATTCCAAACGGGCCCCGCACTAACTAGATCCGGCACTCAGAACAGCATATATTTTGATGGGATTCTTTTCTCAGAATGATATAAAATCCCCATGGTTGCGCTTTATAAAAGTCAAAGAAGATAATTAGTTCAGTTTATTAGACTGTAAATACATAAAACATTTCTTTATCATCAAATTTAATCATTTCTTCTCGGTCCATTATGCATCTCAAGGACAGTGCGCGGTCAAATTGATTTCGCGCATTCATAGAATGTCTTCAACTTCAGTCTTATTTCGATAAGATGTCGGTCACGTGATCCAGTGTCACCGTCGTCACATCTCAAATCCAATAGCAATTTAAAAATGATTTTTTTTCTTTGAAACATCGCTGTCATCACATTTCAAATCTAATAGCACTTAATTTAATTTCTTTGAAACTTTCACCATGATCAAAAAGATCTTACACGCTATCTAATAACTGTTATAGAATATAATCGACATCTAATATATTTCACTTATAAGACGAAAAACGGCGGCGAACAGACTAACTACTACTGAAGGCTTCCCTCAGGTGAATTGAAAACAACAATCAGTTGTTTTCAATCCACGTACTGCTCAAACTGATTTTGCGCATGCGTATAATGTTTCCACTCGGTCTCATTTCGATTATAAGATATAATGGTATCACATGATCCAGTATTGCTGTCGTCACATATTTTAAATCTAAAACACCTCATCTCCCCGGTCGGGGTCGTAGGTAAAACTTCTTGTGGCCACACGCCGCCTGCTTTCATTGACCCGCTCATGTGCGCCCTTCTTCCTTCGCCTACCCTCTCAGCCGCTATCGCTCAGATATAGTAGAGGAGTAACACTTTCAACAATACTGCCACATATTTATGATGATGCAAATAAGATTCATTCTTATTTTTTATGTTTTTTTATTATTTTCATATATTTTTTATATGATGATATTATAGATATAAATATTATCAAATTTTAGTATATGAAGCTTCGTTTTTAAAATATTCATGGTCATTGTAAATAATCTCTCTTCTTGAAGATGAATTTCATTTTCCAAGTACCAAACTCGAATACTCTATGACAGAGATTCCCAAAGTTTTTCCTAGTTGGGCCAAATTGTAAATTCCAAAATGTTTGGCGGGCCAAGAAAAGTGTTATGGAAAAATATGTTCAAATCGATAAAAAGTTAGACACAGAAGATTTATCCTAATTTTATAACATAATCATTCTTTATTTATGACAATGCATAATTGTTCTTTATTTATGACAATAATTACTTTTATTAATTGTTTTAAAATAGAACATTTCAAAAATAATTAAATAATTGCAAATAAAAAAGAAAAAAATAAAAAATTCATTAATCTGAGGTATGTGACTTGTGCAGTTGTTTTTTTTTTTTTAAATAATATCATTGAGCCTTAGTTCTAAGTCGATTGAATGTATTTTTAACATTGTTTGAAAAAGTTCATTAGTTAATTTTGATCTCAATTTGGACTTATTAATACTCGTATTGAGAATGTTTTTCACATATGTAAGTGCTTCCAAATAATGAAAACCTCAGTTAATTTTGATCTCAATTTGGACTTATTAATACTCATGATTGAAAAGTGTTTTTTCGCATATATAAGTGCTTCCAAATAATGAAAACACACTGACGGAAAAAAAAATCCCAACACCATTCACTAACTAGATCCGGCACTCAGAACAGCATATATTTTGATAGGATTCTTTTTTCAGAATGATATAAAATCCCCATGGTTGCGCTTTATAAAAGTCAAAGAAGATAATTAGTTCAGTTTATTAGACTGTAAATACATAAAACATTTCTTTATCATCAAATTTAATCATTTCTTCTCGGTCCATTAATAAAGCGCTACCATGGAGTCGATTCCAATTGCAATGTTATCCAGTTACATAATTCCATCTAATTTTATTTCTTTAGTATAATAATTTTTAAAATAATTTTGTCTTCATTATTCGTTTTATACGATCAACTTAACTGTGAATTATGCTGCATATCAAGCGTGAAAGTTTTCAAAGCGCAGTAACTGTTAAATATTTAAGTTATATTCACATTTAAAGCGAAATGTATACAAGTATACAAATAAAATTAATATTTAAATGCAAATTTACATTTAAAAACTGCAAAAATGTTGAGAAAAAATATCTATAAAAATTTTTTTCTAGAAGTTTATTCACACAGTCTTCATTTAAAACTATATATGTATTTTTTAATAATCAAAAATGATTTTTAAAAAAATTAAAAGATTTCATGTGATAGTTTTTATGTAACAAATAGGAGATTTTAAAGATTTTTAAGAAGTTCGACATCTTTTAATTTTTAATATTACTTCGCTTAAAAATTCATTAAAAAATTTAATATTCCAATATTAAATTTTTTTTAATGAATTTTTAAGCGGAGGAGGATGCTGGCGAAGAATTTTTAATATTTTCCAAAACTTTAAAAATTCTTCGAGATGAAATAACTCATAACAGAATTTAAAATTCCGAATGGAAAACTCATGGACACAAAAAAGAAAAAGAAAAAAAAATAGTTCGACATGTGATTTACTCCACGTATTATTATGATATCTAAATTTTCATTTGCCACTTCATAAGAAAAAAAAAATTCAGAAGTTATTCGAAATATTTTCTATTGATTTAATTTCTTTTTTTTTTTTTCTCACAATAATATTGCACAAAAGTCAATCAAATTTCTGACATGGATGAAAAAAATAACTTAAGAAAATCTTTCAAACAATAATCTTTTCATGGAAAAAATTTAAAAGAAGTTATGAAGAAAAATGAATTAGAACTTTTTTCCAATTATAGAGATATTTTTTTCTTTCAGAAATCTATAAAATATTTTTTTCTAGATTTCTGAAATGGAAAAATATCTCTAGAATGAAAAAGATCATTTTTTTCAGTTTTAAACAACCGCGATTGGAAAAAAAAAATAAAAGTTATTTTATAATGTTTACATCTAAAATGTTTTTTTTATAGTTTTAAAAATAAAAGTTGCGTTAATTAAAATTTATTACCCGTTCGAAAAGACCGTATAAATCAATAAACACGTATTAATTAATGATCAACAAGTATATAATTATCGTGACAAAAATGGCACACATAATTCAATCCTGTAACCACTAGATAAGGATATAAATCATATAATCATATACCAGCATTTCCTTTTTTCCTCCCTCCTCTCACGAAGGTTCAGAAAAATGTAATTATCCGATTAATAAGGTAAATAACAAGTGAAAAAATAATGTTTATCGATGAAAAATAAAAATCTCTTTTACTTTTTATCTAGAATAATTTATCACTGTTTGTCATCGTCAGGCAAATTTGGTTGCTGTAGAACCGAGCGGCGTTAAAAGTTAAATCTTTTATTTTAATTTTAAATCATGCTAAATTCTAACAGGAATAAAATATGTATAAAGCGTGACAGATTGCAATACTGTTATGATAATAACGATGCCAATAAACGTGCCATCAGTTATCATTCACGTTATAAACTGCAGTTTTATTGCTTATGTAAAATATGCGCCTTATTGATGATCACTATCAGCTTTAATGTGTGGTTCATCTCGTTAGCGTGTCTTAGCGTGAGCGGTAGATCATCAGTGACACGATTACACGTTTTGTACATATATATAGTCTATAAATTCATACATATTTATAGAATAAGACGTTTAACCAGAGAATTGGTAAAATTGTTAAATTCCGAGTCCTGTTAAATTTTTGTAAAACTTTGATGCTTAATGTATTAAAGTGTGCGTTTTATGAAAATTTATTAAATGGGCATCGAGTTTTATAAAAAAAAAATACAAATAATTACAAAAATTAAGTATGAATTTACAAAAAAGAATTTTGAGTTTTTATAAAGAAATACAAAAAAATTATAAAAATTAAGCATGAGTTTTACAGAAATTAGCATTGAGTTTTATTAAAAAAAAAAAAAAATACAAAAATTAAGAACGAGTTTTACCAAAATTTATAATACTCACGCTTAATGAAATTTGGCATATTCGAAGATTATTTCAATCATCTTTAATGATATTACGAGTATTTTAACATGGATAAAAAGAGCGTTTCGTTAATTAAAATATTGCTTTCTGTGACTTTACGCTTCCGTAATCAATGTAATTAGACCAAAGCAGAACATTTAGCCTTCAGTTAAATCCTGTATGTTCAGGAGCGCTGTCGGATTGATTAGCATAACATCATAGACTACTTTCATTAAGGCAGCCATTGCTTCTGGTAAACAACGTAAGCGTCATTTTCTGACAAATCGATCTGACTCGATGGTTTAGCATTAGACTAACAGTTTGCATTATTACGTTTGCCAAAATTTTAAGTGAGCCATTCTGACTTTTAAATAAAAAATATAGCTATATATATATATATATATATCTGAGAATATTGTAATAGAATTGAATTTTATTCTTTTTGATATAAAACATGTAAGTTCTTTTTCTCTGTATCCTAAAATAAGAAAGAGAGACTGCAGTGTGTGGGAATCATCCAGATTGAATGCAAGTTAAAAGCAGTGATTCGCATTACCCCGGTAAAAAAAAGAAACCATTCAAACTATATTCTGATTGCAAGAAAACCGTAAAAGAATTTTATAGATATCTCAAATTTTATATAGTTTACCAAAATATTACATAATATATATGTATAAAATTCGCATATTTATCTACACGTAAATCGATTTTTATTTTTTGCTTTATCGAAAAATAGAGAGAAACCTGTCAAGTCAGGTTCGATTTTTATTTTTTTACTCTAGATTTCAATCTTAAAAAAAAAAATTCGGTGACGAAAATACCGATAAACATTTAGTTTATTTTTCCTAACGTGTATAGACTTAACATGTTACAAGCATTGTGTTGGTATAGAAAAAAAAATTTTAAATATTCAAACTTTTCTACAGATTTATATACCGGAAATTAAAAGATTTTGTTTAGGTCTCTAGACGACAATAGGATCGTGACGTTTGGTCGTTACTGTAGCAATTCACGTACAGACAATTCCTACTAAATTCCTGGCATGCTGCCTACAAACACAAAGCTCTTTTTCTTATTACGGGTTCTCTACGTCCTAATTTTCTTCTTTATTGCATTTACCAATTTAGTTTTGGCGAGAGAAATTAATTATATATATATAAATATGTTTTATATATCATATGTGCCTACAATTTGTTATCACACGAACATTTTTATTGTCGCCACATCACACGCGATTAATAATAATAATAATAATAATAAAACATTAAATCTTGGCAGAAAATTTAAAAAAAAAAAAATGTTTTAGTAAAGTTTTGCCAAGAAAACAACAACTTTCTTCACAAAATAATGTTATCTTGCGGATTTTTTAAAACCAAAAATCATCAGACATATTTAAAGTTATAATAGGTTATCATCAGGAATCAAGTAAAATTTTTTATAACTATATGTATAATTTTAGTCAGCTTTATTGATTTTCGCGAGATGTATTAAGCAATTACCTGCGATGGATCTTGCCTATTTTATATGGAAATAATGATTACAGTCGTTACTTTATGATGATAACATGCTTAAAGATTGTTTAATGTTCTTGAGCATTTTGCAAGATAATATAATATAGTATTAAATTTATTATGAGATTAAATGTTTTATTTTGATGCCGTATAATCTAAATAAATCACATCGTGAGGATACAATGCTTGAATAATTAATTCTGAACCTTTTAAGACAACTTTATTGTTCAATTCTGTGTTGTTTGATGGGGTTGAGCTTCGTTTGTTATCGCCGGATTCTAATCTTTCATGTATAATAGATTAAATATGTTCAGATTTGTGTAAACAGAACGTTATATAACAATATCCGAAATGATTTCTAGTAGTCAGGTTAACGTTTTATAAGTTATTGGCAGAGTTTTATATATAAAACCCATTGGAGATCACCATAAATCAATACGTTGTTGCTATTACTACACTTTCTTTTTTGTTAACCCATTGATAGATCCATTTTCAATTTTCTAGAATTTCGCATATACTATACAGTATATATATAGCCTATATATGTGATTCTATTTTTGGCATGTTTGTATCGAAAAAAAATATTTAGCGGGTTATAGTTTGACATTTCCTTAACGATACAAATCCTGCGAGGAAAGGAGACGTGTCTTGATTTTATCGAAGAAATTTTTTTTTATTTGACTATAATAAAATAGATAGAAAAACAAGAACTTGGAAATACGCAGAGTATTTTTTAGAAAAAAAAATTTGGCATTTTTCGTTTTTATGTCTCGAAGGAACTAATAAAAAATTATGTTTATACATTACAAAACATTAATAATTGCATAGCATGTATAATAAATGAGAATCGATGAAATTACTTAACTTTTAAAAGATAATGGAAACTATATATTTTCTCCTATTCTTGTATATTTTTTAAAATGTATGCTTTCTTCGATTTTAAAGTTTTTAAATTTTTAGTCGTTAAATATTTTAACAACTAAAAGATTATATTCATTTTTATGATTAAGTACGTTAGCATGCAACATTTTGTCATTTAAAAACAGCCGGAATAAAGGTTAAGAACGAAATAAATTCAGAAAAATATAGTTAAAAATTTTTACTGAGTGATGTTATAGCCCTTCTTTTTTATAAGAAAATACCTTTTGAATGAGTATATCTTTCAGGTATGACAAATAGTTTCAAAAATATAAAATTTTTTTATATCGAACGGTCGCCATCTTGTAACTAAACCACGTGGAAAAAATATTCTGTAATTAACCACGTTCAAAATTAGTATTTACTAGACATTACCTTTTCATATAAATGGTTGAAAATCTTGTGATTTAATCTTATAATCTCGAAATATCATTAGAAAAACTACGAACACGTATACAGAATCATTAAATGGCGGCCATTATTAGGTTGCAATGCCACCTGTGAATTTTGTCTTTTTAGAAGAACTATAATTTTAATTTAATTTTTAAATTATTAATAACGACAAAAAATTTAGGTTGTCGCAGAAATCCAAGGATTAGATCTTTTTAATGAGACTCTACTTATAGGAATCGGTATAGTGATTCGACTGCAAAAGGGACATCCAGCCAGCTAGCCACGTTTCCCTATTCCTTGAGTAAAAACAACAACAAATTTTTAAACTTTGAATGTTTTGTTTTGTTTCGTTCGCTATATTTTGCGAATTGTTTTTGTTCTGAGATATTTTGCAGATTGGCAAACGTATACATGAAAACTGCGATTACTATAATCCATTGCTGTAAAATATACCTAAAATATTTAAATGATTATTGCCATTCGCATGAAAAACATTTTGAAATATTACTGTTTTAATATTTCGAATGTCCGCCATTTTGTAACGAGATCATGTAGGATGTCTAAAATACTAATATACTTAAAGAATGGATAATAAAAAATGATCCTATAAAATTTAAATGTTATAAGATATTTAACTATCAGGATAACTCGTAGATGGTCAGAGTAAGTGCATAATAGCGAGATTTCCATAAATTTTAAGTCTGTATAAAAATTGTTGTGATCAAAAAGAGTTAAAGAAATACTGGTAAAGCTATGGGTCTTGTCTATGAAGTAGCTAATCCTACAACTATTTTATAAGTCCTGTATTTCTCAATATAGACTATGCTGTTTATTAAGATAGATTTTCATGAATATTCTTTAAAATTTTAGAATACACCATTTTGAAAATCGCTATTCCATTCTCCGCAATAAAATTCGGAATACTACTTTCGTATATTTTCGTAATAGTCATGTTTTTTTTTCAAGGAGATGGAAATAAAATTTCTTACAGAAACAAATTTTACAGAATATACTTCTATAAAGCAAAAATACATCACCGTATATTGAATGCACAAACATATTTTATATTAAAATAATAAAAAAAAAAACAAGAATTTTTCTTTACAGAAAACATTGAATTATTATTATACTAATAAAATATAAAATAACATAAATAAAAATTGACCTACTTCAAGAATAATGACATTCATGAAGAAAATTCGAAGAATAAAAGTGGAATTAAAAAAAAATTGGATTATTATCCGAAGATCCACTTTTTAATTAAGTTCATTCTTTATTTAATATAACGTTTCCTCTTCGTTTTGTATTGCTTGTATCGGCCAATTTTCAAAAATTAAATATTTTAAAAATAAAAATCAAAATTTCAGTACTATTTCTTCATTTTTCAAACTGTTCTTTCACATTTTTTGTATTGAAAATTCGAAAAATATTCTAAAAATGTAGAGGTTAATAATAGGAAAACTATGTAACGTCTTAATCAATTAACATTAAATTATGCTAACGAATAAAAGCATAAATTTGATTTTCTTCATAAAGCATGAGTGGAAAATTAGCTTAACTTTTTATTGTAGATGTAGAACAAAATTTAATCTAAAAAACAGAAACATTACAATGACCTGAAGCACTAAAAATTTGCTATTTTTAGGAAAACAACTTATCCTTTGATGCTACTGCTTTACAATACAGAAATAAACATAAACGTTCCATATATATTTTTATAGATGCTGCATTTATTTATGAAATGTTGGAACAATACATACGATGCAAATGTCTAAAATTATAAAATGGAAAAAATATAATTCTTATCAATTTACAAAAGCGCTTGAGCGAAATTTTGTAGGCTTGGATTCATCTACATAACTCTTCTAAAATTTATGAATCTACTTGATAAAAATAGAAAATTCTAGGTATCTTTCATCACAAGGTCATAAATGAAAACAGATATCAAAATCAGAATAAAATATTGCTTACAAACACAAAAAATATGGTCTGTTATTTATTTTTCATAAGATCGGAAGAGCGTCGTGTAGGGAAAGAGTGTAGATCTCGGTGGTCGCCGTATCATTAAAAAAAAATTTTTTTTTTTTCTTTCCTTCATGCTGTAATAATGGCTACAGATAATAAAACAAAATAGAATAATGTTTAAACAATGAGAGAGAAACTGAATTAAATAATGTATAAATTTAAAACTCTAGTGCATTACATAACCAGCAAGACGTGTTGCAAAAGCAGCTTAAATTACAGATTATTATTAATTAAAAATCAATGGTTTAATTACCTCCAGAATCCGATTAAAATATCGGAATTTCTACAACGTAAAAGAGAGAAAATTTAACAATTTATGAATGCGAGAAGCTGAAGAGCGCATAAAAAAGTTGGCATAATGGAAAATATATCAGGGATTTTATGTATTCGTTTTATTTTTTACTAGCTTCTCTTCTTCGATGAAGTTGCATTTTCGATATTTCTCCTAAATGGTTAAAGATTTTGCCTTAGTACCGAAGCATAAATTTAGTACTGGATAAGATTCTCGTCACGCTAAGATGAGGTTTATCTTTTTAGAAACCCCAGTCTCGTTTGATGGCCTCCAGCAAGTTTGCTTTAGATGCTGGCGATTTTCCGAAACCAGCAATGAAACGTGTGGATAAGCTATTGAAGTGTATGTGAAGTATCCTAGAATAGGCACACCAAGGGGAGGAAATAAAAAAATAAATAAAAAATAGGAGATATTTGGAGAATTTAATTCATTTCCAATGATTCTCTATGCTAAAGAGCAGTAACGGAAAGCAAAATTAAAAGAAATGCTTCCGTATGTAAAGGTGAAAACTTTTATAATTTTTTTTTGATACTTTTTAATTTATAAATTACAGTGTAATAATTATAGCTGATTTTATTAGACTGGATCTGATAGATATGGAGATAAAATAGCATCATTAGAGTTAAGGAAAAGACGGGAAAAGAGATTGTTATGATAAGAACAACTGTACCAAATGTTCAATAATAGACAGTTGCAATCATTTGATATATCAACAAAGTACCTGTACACTCAAACTAAAGCTGTTTTTAATGCTTTGAGAATTACATAAGATTGAAGGACATACAATTCTTTTAGATAGTTTTACTTTTTTTAAAGTATTTAAATCATTATTTTATAATTTTTTATATGCAAATCGTGATAATTTTTATGCATATTTTCACATGAAGTGTATAAAATATTATAAATTTATAAAATATAATTTCTGCAACTTAAATTTTAATTATTTAAAGATATATTAGTCATAACTGATGTAAAATATGATGAAAATTATATGTTTATCTAATAAACCCCGCATTGTTTATTTTTACATTAAAATATCTTTTTTGTGGATAGAAGTTGATTATCGTCATATTTTTAATGTTTTCTACAATTTTGCACAAAATTTTTACGTTTTATTTGCATGAAATACATAAATTATCACTTTTACTGCAATTATCATATCATCAGATGATAATAAACACAAAATAATATATTTAAAGATCCAAACGAGTATAAAATTCCTTTAAAAACGATGTTCCGTTTATTAGAGTGCGCCGTTTATTATTTTTCCAATAATTTAATGTTTATTTATTGGAAAGCGCTGTTTATTAGAATATACGTGATACTGGTTGCATTATATTTAAGTAAAAAAGGCACTGTTAAAGTTTTAATTATAAAAATTGAAAGTTAAATTTAAAAATTATAAGCAAAAATTATCATCAAGATAATATTCGATAGCATTGTCATCAGTTAGAGGTAGAAATAAATTATCAAAATGAAGAATTGCACACATTTAACCAGCAAATCAGATAATCATTCGGATTGATAAATCGATTTTAGCGATAAGCGTGGCGATGATTATGTCTTCGGCATAAAGAATTATTAGAAGAGATATTAAAAGCAACAGTTCCGCCATTCCCTACAAAAGATCTATTATTGAACAGTTAAATATGAATAAATGAATTTTTAAACGAAACAGGAAGACATTTCCATTATCGCCGTCTTTGAAAGAATATTACAAAAATATATTCTGTGAATGCAAATAAGTAAAAAAAAAATAAAATTCTTCACGCTCCTTTCTTAGCAAGTCGTGCTTCAAATGCTAAAAATAGTTTTGTAACTCTTACTGTAAATTTAAATATAAAAAATAAAAATTGATCTTTCAATTTTAGAATATCTTAAAAGTGGAAAAAAATAGCAGATAGAAACCTAAACGTGAATAAGAATGATTTATTTAGATTTTTTTTTACGTAGAAAAATACGTAATACAAAATTTTAACTTGTTTAATTATCATTTAACTAACCTTCTCGTAAAAAATAAAGAGCATCAAATGAGTATAACAGCAATAAAATAATAATTACTACAGTTTGATAAATTTATATTATTTTAATAATTAAAATAAATGTAAAAAAAAGAAATAATCAAATATATTTCAATTATCTAAATAAATGAAAAAAAAACATGCTAATTTTTTTAATAAAGAATATTTTTGAGTCATATTTGAAAAAGTAAGTCGGAACTGAGCTGGAAGGATTGATAAAGATATAAAAAAGCATCTAATTGCAGTCGCAATTATCATTATATCCATACGACTGGCAAGCAACAAACTAATAGAAGATGCTGAAGAAATGACTAGAAGAAAATTCTCTCCTTCGTAACGACAACCAAGAGGTTTTTTTTTGTAATAAACCTACCGCTCTATGCTCTAATGACCAAGAAAATATTTTCATCATTAATACGAAGTTAATAGCTTCGGTAATCACTTGGTTCGTTGGCATAATGCTGAATATGTTGGAATAGCCTCGGGAGTGATGACTATGCTAATCCCAAACCTGAAGTAATATCCTGTTTTGATCCCTGATCGTGATAGATGAATATTGTAAATTTTTCACTACCCGATATTTCCTGCCGATTTTTTTTCTTATCTTAATTATGTTGTTGAACTCATTTCCTCTTATGTTTTAATAATATTGAAGTAACTTAATCACTAAGACGTGAAAAAATAAATTGATTTTATTTATTTTTTGCTTAAATGCATTCATAATTTTTAGTTTAATTTACGTAAATTTATATATAATAAAAAATGCAATTAAAAAAAAAAATTCGAAACGAAGAAAATAACATTTACAAAAGAATGAAAGAGATCTAAAAGAAAGTTTGAGAAAAGTTTTTGACTGATCACTGCAGGGATCGCTTGACATAACGACCAAAAACATTTTATAAATAACAAACCATTTTCCATCTAAAATATTGCAAAGAAAACCAGCAAAACAAGACTGTTATATCCTATCTAGTGTCGAATTTTTTTAGTTATTAAATTCATAAATTTAATAAATAACTGTTTAAAAGTAGAAATAATCTTTTTTTATAGTTCATTTTCGCCGTTTTGGATGGTTTCAGTTAAAAAATATATATTCTATATATATAAAGAAAACGTCGTTACTGTCTTCAAAAATAAGATTTACAAAGTTTAAACGGTTTATAATTCTAAACTACTTAAAAGTTTATAACTTACAGATTTTTTTTTCAGTTATTAAATTTTATAATTCTAGAGATGATAAATAAATTAAATGTAAGATTACTTAAAATGGCTTGTAAAATAAATAATTGCGAGATAAGAGTTTTGTTCATCAGTTTATAGAAGTGATCAAATTATTGATAATGTGTTCTAGCACGTTTATTACTTATAATTTTGCATAATTCTGTAGCAAAAATATATAAATAAAAGAAATTGTGAGATGTTAACGGGTAAAAAAACATCGTGTTTTCTTAAGCGAGGCAGAAATTTTATGCAGAAAAAAAATGAAAAATGAGACAGATTGTTAGAATCTACCACGATTTGTGTGATGTTGTTTAGATAGCAATGTTCTGAATTCATTGATACTGCTTGCGAAACAATGAATTTAAAACCGAGAATGTCAAAAGGTGCTAACGTTTATGAATTGCTACTGATCAATTTCTAGATAAGCCTCCGATTTTCCAACAAGGATAAGTGCCACACATCAAAAAATAGTAAGTAGATTTCTGGCACTTATGCCAGAAATCTAGATTAATTTTGCTATATCTCCGTCGTAACTGCCACATATCAAAAACTGTAAAGTAGGATTTTTCCCCCCTTCTTATTTTGCCTATTATCTTTCGATTTTTTTTTTCATTATGTATGCGTGAAGTGCGTAACAAATCAATAACACCAAATATCAAAATATGCTTGAACGTACGTATTCCATTCAATAAATAAGGATTAATATTTTCTATTAAGTCAGGGCTTAGCAATAAAATAACGTAAATAACATAAAAAATGGAGAGGTAAAAATTCAGATTTAGTAATATAATTCGAAACTTTGTTGAATCAGTTCCAAGTAAAACAGAGATTGCTTTAAAATTTTGTTGAGCTGGTTCCAAATAAATTATAAAAATTAAAAAAAAAAAAAATATTATTTCTCTATTTATAACAACCATCTGTTATATTCAAAATTGTGTAGATTAATTTAAAAAATTATTATCATTAGGCATATTTTCATATATAATAATTAAAAATCAATAATAAAAGTTTCTCTCGTTAATTATTTAATTATAATCGAAATTAATATTAAATTCTTCCTTTTAAAAAAATAAATTACAGGCATATCCCAGAGTTATGTTACCTTATGTTCCATAATGCCATAACTGGAAGCATTGTCTTTTTTTCACTTATCAATATATATAATCAGGGACTTTCAGAAAAAATGTGAGGCTTAGGGCAACTAATATTTTTGAGGCCCTTAAAAAAATTGATAAATGTACAAGAAAAGCGAAAACATTGATAGAGAACTTCAAATTTTGGCAAATATTAAAGTTCGAACAGTATAAAAATATATAAATATATTTTTTTATAACCTATTGAGTTATAAATTAAGGCACCTAAAATCGTGAGGCCTGGGGCAGCCGCCCTTCTTGCCTCCTTTCTGATAATGCATATAATGCATTACAATTGTCACGCACAGTACGTACAGTACATTACTAACATAAATAAAGCATTTTTAATTTAAAAAAAATACTGTAAGATAAGCTTTTTTTTTTTTTCAAAAATTTGCTGCTGAAGAATCATAACTTCAAATTAAACACTGAAATTTTAGGGAATGATGAAAATTCAAAATGTACGTAAGTCCGAAACGCAACTCGAGGTATCTGGTTATTAATTTCTGGTTTTAGCGACAAACAGCACTATAAATTTTCACATTAAAGTCTATCAATATTTATACAATATACTGTAATAATATTTAAAGAATATTTGATTGAAAATCGAATTCTGAACTTACTGATAGCTGCAATTAACTTAGCTCGTGTAAAATATTATTTAAATATTAAAGTTTTGAAATTTATCTCTTAAAAGTAATCATTAGATAGTTTTAGATGGGTTCGTAATATCAAAAGCACCTACTATAGAAAAATTATCACTAAAAAGATAAAACAATCAAAGATTACACATATAACTTGCATGTATAAATTAAGTATGCACCCTTTTTTATTCTATATATAGGTCTATATATACAGTGGCGGACTGGATCTAAAAATATTGATTACCAGGAAACAAAGAGGGCTCATCCACAATGATAAGGCTATCATTTAATTTTTATACGAATTTTTAAGGGGGTTCACTTCATCTGGGGTCTACAGGATCCACTTGCCACCACTGTGTATGTGTATATATAGAATATATACTACTACTACTACTATATTTTTACAAACAGGAGGATATTTTTGTTAGGTGTGCTTTATAATGCACTTACTGTTTGTTTTAAATATTTTTAATATCTCTTTTAAGCAAACATAAATTATGCGAAATTAAAAAACAAAATATGTAAAGAAAACACTCATTTGTAAACAGACAAAAAATGTAAATCATAACTCAGAATTTGTATTTTTCGTGGCACACTGATATACCGCGGCACATAGGTGGAGAAACACTGCTCTAGAATCTAAAAAAAAAAAAAACTGACGATGTAATTGTTACGATCACACTTCCATTGTTACGTTTTACGAACATTTTTCTAATTTGTTTACCATTTTAATGTAATTAAAATTAGCCTATATAGTTGTGGAAAATTAAAACAGGCTTCAACGTTAAATAATTTTTTTTAACTTAACTAAGGCTTTAAAAGTTAAAAATGTTTTGTTTACAAAATTAATCAGTTAAAAAATAATCTTTAACTTTTATATAACACACACTACACGAATTTAATTTTGAAAAATGAATTAATTATGAACTAAACATTTATTACATCGTAAATATAATTATTTCGCTATCTATAACTCTCATCACAATAGCCAGAGAACGTACAGACACGAAACAGTAAATCAACCAATGCGTTGGTTCGCTTCCGTTCGAAACGGGATAACATAATAAAAATTTAATTAAGGTTCTCATATATATTGGAAGAACTGTTAATGTTTGACATTTCTAATCATCAGAAATAATTTTGTCCTGATAAACACCAAACTATCCCAAGAGATCTATTCGTTTGTTCTTCAAGTTAAAAGATTTATCTTTAAACCGCTAGCTAAGAAGAAACTAAAGTCTTATCAATTTTCTTTCATTTTTTTTTTTTCTTATTTCCCAAGCAATTATTTTCTCAATTTTTTTTTTTTTCAATTTAAAACAAGATTAGAAACATAAACAGCATTTTAAATTTGTAGAATGTTTTCGTCCTGTAAATATTTTCTTTTTTTTTATGTGAAGTGAAATTTATTCAGTACTACTTCAAATTTTATAAATGTAAAAATATTGCATTATTTAATGTATATTTTCGATTTAATACTCGAAAAAATATATTATTCAGCATATATTTCAGTTTTATATTTATAAAAGTGGCGAATTATTTACATACATTTCAGTTTTATTTATTTATTTATTTATTATAACCTCTATTATATTATTCAGTATATACACATAAAAATATACAGCAAATGTGTTATTTTATAAGTTTTTATACTGACAGGTTATTAAAATAACGTTATATTCGGATTTTTATTCTATAATTCGAAAGAAAGAGATTCTAAATATAGGCCCTATTTAGAATTTTACTTTAAGCTTATACTAAAACATAATTTATATTTCTACATTCAATGCTAATCAAATTTATAGAAAGTGTGAAAGATTTAAGAAAAGCACTCAACAGATATAGCTAAGTGAAATAACACGTGGTCTGCCATTTAAATATACGCCATCTTGTTTAAAAAAAAAAAACAAAAGAATACGGGGAAAAAAAAAAAACAGAAAAATGGGTTTTTAAACTTAAACAATTATAAAAATAATTGTAAAAAATGAGAATTGGTTCAAAAAAACTCGCGAAAATAACAACTCTACATTATTCAGTTTGATTAAAAAATTTGCTTGGATATTTATAATTAATTAATATAAGCTTTCCAACATTTTAACTGGAAGAATAGCAATTTAAATGCTTAAAAAGTTAAAAAATTTTATTGAGTCAATAAAATTAAAAGAGGGGAGGAACGGGAACTTTTATTAAAAGTTTTTTTTTAAATTTTTTCATTTTAGAGAAGTAGACGATTGTAAAATTTTTAAATTTTATTTTAAATTAATAACTAATGTCATAGTAGTTAAACAAATGTTAAAATTCCTAGTAATTTCATTATTTATTTAAAATTATTTAAAAAATAACTTTAACAATATTATACATTTATTTTTCCAGCAATCATCATTAATGTTCTGTTTGTTTTCATCTGTTCATTAATGACTTCGTATACATTTTCTATCCATTAAATGAATCTTACACCATTTAGTTACAATGTAACTTGCAAATAAACAAATTGATGTTATTAGTAATAACCGAAAAATATCTTTCATTAATACAAAAAAAAAGGAAAACAAAATAAAGTTTTGAAAATTTCGAAATGATTTTTTGAATAATTTACGATTAACTTATTATTATTGTTATTATATTTATGTAACAGAATAACTGAATATGCTGATGCAAATTTTGTAACTCCTATATTCATATTTTACTTGGACTTGCTAAAATAAAAAAAAAATTAAATAAAATGAAAGGAATCAAATCAGAAGAAAGAATTAAGAAGGTACATTATATGTCGCTCAGGTTTGCAATGAAATTACAGTATTTTGTATGGAGGTAAAAGCTTAAATCGGTCACGCATGAGATTGAATTGGCTTTAAAATGATAATGTTTGTACTTCTATGATCGATAATACGTTTTAGATAATTCTGCTTTTAGCCTTTTACAAGAAGTACAATTGTAACTTAATTTACAGCACAACATTCTCGAATTTTACCGAGAACAATGTTTAAAAATTTTTTATTCGATCTACGCAATCTTCGCATGTTAATTATCTTCAATTGGTGTATTTTTATATCATTTTTAAAGTTCAAAAAAACGACTCTGAATTTATTTTTTAACACTGGTAAGATGCTATCCATCAAAACTTTCATTTTGCAATATTTTGATCGTATATATGAAAAGTTGACAAGCGAAACATCTATTATTGTCCACTGGGAATGAGTTTCTAAAAGGGGAAGATACGAATGTCGATAGTAACTAAGACAAGTTATTTATTATAGAAATAATAACAATACTAATAATAAGTTAGATGCAACGATATTTTGCCCCAAAAGCTAGATTTTTAATTAATTACTATGCAATTTATCTTTTGACGTGCTATAAATCATGCAACGAAGGCCGAATCGCAAAGTATGTCAACATAAAACTGAAAGAAACAAATAATATAAAACTCGAACATATTTGGGATTGCTCTTATATATCACATAACGGATAAAATAAAATTAGAAATTTTTAAACATTCTTAATTAAATTTTTTAAATTAATAAAAATACTTTTTAAGGTATTCTTGTACGAGTTAGCAACTGTAAACAATCGAACCAATTTTACGAACAATTCTTCACCGATTTTGATAATTTACTTTTCGAGACGAATTTTCTTAAAATTAAATAAATAAAAAAAGTAATTTTTTGTATTTTAATAAGATTTCGTTTTCGTTATTAGATGTAACTTTTCATCTGATTTAATTTCGTCGAATGAAAAAAAATGATGATAATCAAGATGCAATTAAATTTAAAGTCCGTAATAAATTTACGAGAGTTTTGTAAATATCTTACTATTTTTTAATTTTCCTACTTTAAACTATACCGTACTCGTGATGCAAGCAAAGCTTCTATGCCCTTCTAAACAAAAGTTTAATGAGGTTAATTAACATGGAAGTGTAGGTAAAAAAAACTTCCTTTAAGAACATTCTTTTATATGATGCATGGTAGTTTGTTTCTAATGCAGTTTTGCCAATAAAACGTTATTTTCGATCTTGATATTTTTTCAACTGATACGGTTGCTGCTCTTTTAATGCAAGTTTTTCTATATTTTTCAATTACGTTATATTATTTTTCGCTCCAGTATTTTTTCATTTTTAGTTTATTAAAACATACCTTGTAAATGTATGCTCGGCTGCTCTTTTATTGCCTTTAAAATTTCCGTCAGGTAAAAACTGTTTACAAGAAATCGCACAAGTTCTTCGGAATGCTTTTTAGTAAGTTGTTTTGGTTGAAGAGAAAAAGCTTCAAACGGTCTGAAAAGATTATATACTTAACTATTTCCGATTTTGCAGAGAGATATATCTAAGTGCTTTGCAAAGAACTTGAGTGTGTTTGTACTTTAACTACTCCGAAAACAACGGTTGTAAAAGAAGGCAGAGAATATTTTTAGTGATGTTTTATTAATAGAACGAAATATATCCTTTTTTGGTTCGTTAATTATATTACTGAATGGCATGAAAATGTTTAAAAAATAATAATAATTTAACAGCATCTTTCCTTACACTTAAAGCGTATAAAGAGAAGTAAATTGCAGTTTTAAAAAAACTCGTTTTTTTATTATTTAACTATCTTTAAGGCCATCTTTCTTCAGACGTTTATTTACGCATAAAAATTAATCACTGCGATACGATTAGAAAATCGTAAATTTAACAACTACAGTATCTTAAATGATAAAATGCTTACAGATTTGCATATTGTTCACAACAAGAGTTTGAAATTTCCGTTATCAAGTGGAAGTCTTTGTTCTGATTAATTAACTATCCTATTTCAGAAGCAATTATTTTAAAACAAAATTAAAATGTGGGTCAATAAACAATGAAAATTATTAAGTAATTAAATTTTATTCCTAATTAAATTTTAACAAAAATGTTAAAGAAAAATTGATATTAAATACGCCTTTGTATTTTTTCTGTATACGAAAAATTTATTATTATTATTATTATTATTATTATTATTTTGCGAAATTTTCTTCAGTTAACCGAATTTTGATTCGTATTAATTAAAAGTAAAATGCTTGAGATGATAACGAATTTTGACATTATCTTCCAGATGTGTCCATCCTTGATAATGATCAGCATCATTGGTTAAGTGATGTTCAATGATAATGAGCAGAAATCATCATGGGAACGTTAAAAAACGTGTTTTGTGGATAAAAAGTTTATTAAGTGACAAATTAAGAGTTACTAAATCTTAAAAACTTACTAAATTAATAAATTTACATTTATGAATATTCAGTTATGCACATTCATATATGCAAATTTTTAAGTTTTTAATCATTTTAGATGCGAATTTCCTAATTTTATATATATTATAATTTTTTATAAAATATTATTATAGTTTTTAATAATCATAATATATAAAAATAAATGTTTTTCGAATTTTTTATCAATTTTTTACATTATTTTTTTAATATTAAAAGCATTCAAAAATCAGAATTCTTCCAACATATTTTCAACACAAAAACGTTCAAAAATGTAAATTTTTCGATCCAATTATTTATAAAATAATTTTTAAACAAACATATTCGAGAAATTTTCCTATTTACAGTTTATTCCGAAACATATTTTTCGATCACAGTTTCTCCGAATATTTCCCATAAATTTCTAGAAAATTTTTCGATTATAATTTTCCTGAAAATATTTTTTATTTTTGAATATTTCTACATTATGATCTACATAAAAAATATATTTTGTGAACAATATATTCCTTCTAGCATATTTTTGATTATGAGTTTTCCTGAATATTTTAAATATAAACATTATTTTAAATGTTAATTTTAGTTCTATGTCAGTTTCACTTAATTTAATTATATTTAATCTTTAAATAATTTAAATTAAACATGTTGAGCTATAAGTTTTAAAATAAATTATTAATTTTTAAAATTATATATAACCTATAAGATAAATAGATCATACAACTACGAAAAATAATTACCTGTACTTTTAATTTATGAAAGTTTTAAAATTAATTCAGATATTACAAAGTCAATTATATTTATGCGATAAATATAAAATGACATATGCTAATTATAAAATGTTTTTTTAATAAAATTTATATAAGCCAGAATAATTAAATTATAAACATTTAATTAAAAAATGTAATTAATGCTTGAGTAAGCGGCTTTTCTTGCAGAATTTTGTAATCTGTATGCAAATGAGTACAATTAAGTAGTCAAGAGCAATAAAATTAAAATTAAAATATTTATATTTTATCAACATTTTATATAATTTATTAGTTGATGTTTCTATTCGAATATAAATTTTTATTGTATTTTATAAACTGTTCACAACTGATTTTCAATAATTTTAAAACTAAAAATTACTATTTTAGTTGTTATAAAAAGCAAAATTAATAATAAATTATTTTCTGTATTTTATAAACGGTTCACAACTGATTTTCAATAATTTTAAAACTAAAAATTACTATTTTAGTTGTTATAAAAAGCAAAATTAATAATAAATTATTTCATAACTGTTATAAATGCATCCAGAGAAGGAAAAAATATATAGAAATATATATAACTCTCCTAAAAAATACAAGATAGAAATATACATAACTGCTTTTGAAAAATACAAGATAGAAATATACATAACTGCTTTTGAAAAATACAAGACAGAAATATACATAACTATTTTTGAAAAATACAAGATAGAAATATACATAACTGCTTTTGAAAAATACAAGATAGAAATATACATAATTGCTTTTGAAAAATACAAGATAGAAATATACATAACTGCTTTTGAAAAATACAAGATAGAAATATACATAAGTTGCATAATGTATCAGACAGAAATATACGTAACTGTAGCTGAAATATACATAATTTGCGTAATGTGTAAGCTAGAAATATACACAAATGCTCTTAAAAAATACAAATGAACAGTTAGAATGTACAGTATATAGCTATTTCTGAAATATACAAGATAAAAAGAAATATAGCTGTTCTTGAAATATACAACATTAGAAATGTACATAATTGCTGTAATAAATAAGCAGATATATACAATATATATAAATCCTATAAAGATGAAAAGATATACATAATTGCTCTTGTACAATATAATATATTGTACCATAATTATGTAATGCATGTAACTGTTCTTGAAAAATGTACGATAAAATGCACAGTAAAATACATAAAAGAACATAACAAGTTTTGAAAAAGTATAGAAATATATATCAACCTATAAAAAAAGTAAATTAGAAATAAATTGATATTAAAACGAATAACAATATTTGAATACCTTAAAATGTATTCAGACACATTTCAGTAGTTAATTATTCAGATTCATTTCAATAACTGTTATATGTACTGATTGAAACGGATATATTTGTTATGTCAGTTCACTTCATCCAAATCAGTATCTCAAAATGTAAAGGTAGGAACTTAATTGACTAATTTAGACTAACATTGAAATACATGGGTTAATTTTATTGAGAATCTTAACAGAATTTAATTAAAATCCATTCGGTCAAAATATAGTTGCTTATTCTAAATGATGAATGATACAGTTAAACTAATTGAAATCCTACCAAATAAATTTTCCAATATTACTTTTTATCAATAAAAAGTAATAATAATGATTTAATTAAAGAAAAAAAAACATGAAATTGGAAGTAACAAACACTTAAAAATAGTTGTAAAAACTGTTTTAGTATTACTATATATGCGATATGTGTGAAATACATATACATATATTTATATATATATATTCTATACGTAACTTTTATAGATTTTATAAATCATGAATACATTTGGGAAGATGTTGATGTATCTTTCGACTTTCATCTTTACTCCTTCAAAAAAAATGTAAAAAAATTATGCAAACGTCAGCTCGTGGAGTTTTCTATTCCCAAGTTAACTTTAGGCTAAAAAAAAATATATTTGATTAAAATATCTTCATATTTTTGTTCCCTTTCATTTTATACTTTGAACCAAAACTTTTTTAAAAAAAATTCTAAATGATAAAATAAATTATTTTTATTTTTTCGACGAAGAACTTCACACGCAACATGGATTAATAATTAATTATATTTGGGTTACGTCTCAAAATAGCGTGAGATTTTTAAGTAATTATAAATTAATTTGACATAAATTTATACTTTATAAATTATATTTTATATAAAAACGTTCGGAGTAAAAAAAAATTGCAGATATAATGAAATGCAAGGAATTTATATAAATATATATATATTTTAGGAATTACATGCATTGCTTACATCGAAAATTGGTTCTTTGCTATCGTACCTCGCAGCTATACGTTGAAGCATGAATAATCTCATGTATTTGCCGCTAAACTAGATCTACAGATGATTAGTGGATCTGATGCCGTGATTACACTTTTCTAAAAATCGAACTTCTAAGTGAATCTGGTTTGTGGCAAAAGTAGAAACGTGAATAATTCGAGCGAGTTTGTTTCGTGAAGGTATCGAAACGCGTCAGTTCATTAAACAAAACTCTCACATGACTGATATTTAGTACACGTATAAAAGAATAAATAACTATTACTTAAGAAAACGTAGTTGAGACACAAAAGACACACCCGAGACTCAAACCAATCGATGATGTTTTACTTGAAACCGAAAGGAAAAAAGAAAGTTGTTAAGATAACTGAACAGAAAGGAGGATATTGTATGTGTGCCTATACCTTTACTATTTAAAGAAGAAGGGAGATTTAAAAAAAATTGACAAGTCCCTTGACATTAATACGTATAACAAACCTTGTTGAAAATACTAGAAAGAAAAGCTTAAAAACACACGACTGTTGGACACCATATTCTCAATCGATAAGACAGTACGAATAGCACAGTCTTTTCCATTCAAAGTAATATTCGTTGTGTAAGATTTGTAATCTCAAAATCAACTCATCGGCTTAACTAACCTGCTTTTCACTTAATTGAACCTTATTTACTGAAGTGATTCCTAATATATAATGAAAGGTTTTAATTTAAGTTATTGTCAAATGCTT
This sequence comes from Olivierus martensii, assembly GCA_000484575.1. Classification (NCBI taxonomy): domain Eukaryota; kingdom Metazoa; phylum Arthropoda; class Arachnida; order Scorpiones; family Buthidae; genus Olivierus; species Olivierus martensii. The sequence goes on from AYEL01062471.1 coordinate 27,665, forward strand.
TATATCTAGCTTTTGACTAGTTTCTCGTCATAACTTACCACTCAAAACAATTTCGTATGACATTTTTTTATGGTTTTCTTAAGTAGAAAATTAAATATTTACGAGAAATTGCATTAAAAAAACTGTTAAGTGAATTTTTTAGCGTAATATATATATATATACCTAGGCTTATATAAAGAAATAACGTCAAGCGAAAACAATGTGATATTCTTTTTAAATTTATCGTAAATAACGTGAAGTTCTTAAACTTAAATCGTTTATAACAACGTGAAATTCCTTATCTGTAGATCTAGTATAACAGTGAATGAGAAAAATACCTTTAAGTTTAACATAAATCTACTTATTCGAATTTTTCACAGTTCTCGAATAACCTCATCTTCTAGTTTTATTTTTATTTTTTTCGATAAGAAAAGACTTTCTTTACTTATAAATTTAAAAATTAATTAAATATATTTGAAATCACGCTATTCAAATCTGTAGAAAAAAACACAAAAACAGCATTATATCGTAACCTTTACATATATATTTTTACAACCCTATTCAAATTCATGAAAACACTAAAATTTGTTTTACTCCTGATTAAAAAAACGGTCATAAAAATTCAGTTTAAATTGGAAAGAACAAACACAATATTTGCAAAAAAGCAGAGAAAAAAAAAAGAGAGAGAGAGAGAGAAAGAAAATCTAATTTTTCTAGAATATCAGCTTGACAGTAGATTAAGTAAAGGAAAAGCAAATAGTAGGCTGCACACACTTTCTTTAAATCAATTCTGAAAAGCACTTTCTATGGATTCTAAGTAATCGAAACGTATTGTGGAAGGTTCGAAGCGTTATAGGTATTACTAACTTAAAAAATATTTCGTGGGAAGCCAAATTAATGTATTCAGACTCGAGTAAAAATTTGTTTCTTTGTGCTAATTATTTTAGCATGTATCGCCTTGGTAACGCTGGGAAAACAGGTGTCGAAATCAATAAAACTTAACATTGACATTCAATCGAAAAATATGAAGTTCGATAAGAATAAAATATTTCCCACTTAAACGCGACAGATTTCGATCTTTATATTCTATTATGCTGGAGTAAATCTATCCATCACGACTGTTAGTGTATCCATATCTGTTCCGTAAATATTTTTTCCTTACAGAAACCACACCTGTTGCCACACTAAAAATTATATAAATATTTAACTATTACTCCTAGAAAATGTGTAAAGTGCTATTCTATACAGTAGTTTAAACACTAAACTTGGTGGAAAAAAGGGAGAAAATTACTACCTATATATACTATATATATATAATTCATTGCTATACTGAAATGATCTTTCAGTTTTGAGCGATGGAAACAATTCAGAAAACTGATAGACAGTGATTGGAATTTGTTTAAAACAATAATAAAAATATGTATGGAGAGAGATTCGCTTGTTTTTACTTATTTAATTCGTAAAAAATAAAGTTAATTATAAAATATCTATATATATATTTTTTTATTTTTCGTAGAGATTCACTGCATTATAAAAGTAAAATGTAGCGGTAATTCTTTTGAATAATTCAAAAATTCCTTTTGTCATTTCTTAATGTTTGACGTAACAGAAAAGAAATGAGTTTTCTTTTTGTTTTTTTAATAAAAGAAATGAATAATAATCCGAAAAATTCAAGAGAAATGCTAATTGTTGTCGTATAATAATGACTACAAACGATTGATCGGTATCGTCGAAGATTACAAAGCAAAAATAACGCTTAAATTATCATATTAAAGAGAAGAAAAAATACCTTGATGTGATTTTTAATCGTATAATTCCCTATATTAAAAAAAAAAATGATAAAGCCGCTTTTAAATATATAAACGTATTTAATACACCTTGTATCGATTGTAAAATGGTTTGACATAAACAGATGCTAGGACATTTAGAGAATTTGTGTCCTCTGCATGGGACCCAGCTGCAAACGAGGGATTCGACATTCAACCGAATAGTTAATATTACCATGTTAACTGTCACAATATAAATTCACGCCATTTAATTGCATTTTCACTTTCGAAACGCAAAATGGGACACGTTAGCAATTAGTTAAATAACAATTCTCTACAGTAACAGAAATTATTATTATTATTAACGTTTCTCTCCGACTTCCGACCTCAAATCCGTAACTTAAATTCGATTTAAAAATAATGGAAAAACTCAAAGTGGATTTTTTTGTTCCAAAATATTAATAAATGATTAAGTATACAATAATTTTTATGCATCATCTTCCTTACTCCATTAGATAAAATTCGTATTCGTATCATATCGGTATTAATAAAAATATATATATATAAAATCGGTCGTTATATATATTTTTTTATTTCTAAGTTCAAGTTTTAATATTTGTTATTTCTTTATATTTATTAAATTCTTTTCTGGTAGAAGATGTTTGCCTGCAGCGTGTTACGAAGTGATGCTTCCAGATCGCACCTGGGACCAGAGAAGTGTTGTATTTTGTCTCTCACGTATTAACTCTTGAACTACTTTGGTGCCGAATAAATGTTTTTAGTTAATCGATTAGAAAACGCATCGATATCGATTTTTAAAATATTTCGTGGCTTTTTTTTAACTTTAATAAATCGAAATTTAATTTTTTTTTGTGATGTTTTAGGTGTGGCAGTCGTGTGTCAAGAGAAGAAGACTAGTCTCTAGCGTAGACGGATTTCATCGCCGTCGATTTTCACTAATTATCTCTTTAACGACGTTTCTTTCTCGATTCCAGTTTAAATAATTGTGAATATGATTGATGACACTATAAAAAAGAAAAATTTTACTGTGTTATCTACGACTACATTTCATTAAAACAATAATAATAAGTTTTATGTGTTTAGTTTTATCATTCGCATTTTTTACAGTCCACCAAGATTGTTATGTATTCTAAGATTAAAATGTGCACTAATTACGTTGTTTTTTTTAATATAAAACGAGTAAAAATCGCATATAAACCGAGTATTATTTATCTTTGAGGAAATTGTTTACTGCTTTTTTACTTGATCTCATAGATGTTCGCCTTATTGTAACTCAATCAATTCTTTCAGGTCTGATATTTGACGTTGTATCTAACGATGAGGTAGTACAAAATACAAAAGAAACGACCTTTTCTAACGTTTTTTTTTCTTTTTTTTAACAATTACAGACAGATATTGAACGACAGACGTAACGATCGCAGGATATATCATTTACAAATTGGCATCCGTTGACAAATCTTTCGATAAAACATAAAAGGAAGGTAATTTATGAGGACATACATCGTTTATGTTAAGAGTTTTAATTATTTTAGTCGTGGATTAATGATTTATATCGCACTGCAAACAAACGACGAGAGATTACCGATAAATGTAATCTAGCCCACTACGATCTCGACCAATTTTTGTTAAATTTTCTCGTTTTTTTAAAGCTAATTAACAGTTTCGGTTTACGCGATCGTAAGCGGCCATTTTTAATGTTTCGTTAAAAAATTAGCGTGGAAATTTTTAAAGTCATCGATTGATTTTAGGAACAACTTCTAATGATTGTCGGAGGAAAATCGCTATGTGAGGAACAAGCTCTCGTTCTCTCTCACTCTCTCTCATTCCCTCAGAGACAGTATAATGTCATCCAATAGTTGAAGCTGGTATGGAAATCCAGTAGCAACAAGAATCAATATTCAACTATTTTGTTTAAAAATATCCACTTCCGGTTAGCAACATGTCCACAAAATTCAAAAATACCGAATAACAACGATATAAATATAATGTGAAATAAATATCGCGATCGATGAAATGATATCCGAATAATTCCAAAAACAAAGTAAGAAATGATGAAAAAAAAATATGGAGGAATAAAACGATAGCGATTCGTCATTTTATTCCTCGCAGATGAGTCGACTCACCTGAACTCATTCCTCAGCTTCGCTTCTCTAGGCACAACTTGCTGTGAATCAAATATAGAGCGGATAACACGTGTTATCTCTGTCAGATGGCGCGTCACGCAATACGGGACGGACGTCACTCGCTGCAATACACTATTGGTGCCGGTTTAATCACGTGGTTCGGCGTATTTGCATGGTATTGGTTGTAACCAACTCCTTTTCGGTTTCTATTCTTTTCGCTTATGGATAACACTTCAAATATCGTTAGGAAATTGAATGCCTTGCATTATTTTTACAAGAATATCGTCTGTAATTTTTCATACGTGCATTCGTGCGCGTAAAATATTACAAACAGCAGACATTCTTTGCAATAAAACGTTATAAATATTTATTTTATACTATAAATGACGCTAATACGTTACGTATTGTGGACCACGAACTACGCTAGTAATTTTTTTTTTTCTTCCATTTTTTCTTATTTAACTTACTGTTCGCTCAATCATCGATTTTATTTTTAGAAGACACATGCTCAAAGATTAATTCTAAACCTATTAAGTATTCGAAATATAATTTTCAAATGAATGATAGTTTAATATAAATATTCTGAAATTTTCAACTTGCTATATATATATATATATACATAAGTGCAATTTTATACTTTATATTCATTTATGTAAAGTTAAGCAGGTAGTTGTTAAATATGATTAGATTAATGACACTTACTCTTCCTTTCTTTGCTGCAAATTTTGATGCATAATACCAGCTCTTTTTTTTATTGTTTTCTTAATAAAATTGCATAAAAGTTTACTTGTTTCTTTATATAATTGACCTTTTTAAGTAACCACATTAAAATAAATTTTATAGGATAGTTAATTGTGTTATATGCCTCGTTAAGATTCTAAACTTGCTGTCACGGCTGCAGGAGCGACGATCAAAAACATTCGCCATTTTTAAACGATATTTTTACGAGGTTTACGGTATTGAAATTGCAGTTATGGTTTCACTTATGAAAGAAATTCTAGTTTTTTTTTTTTTTTAATAATTGTATACAGTATATTGTAGAGCGAATTAAGTCTAGCTTGAATTCTTTTCATTGATCGCGTTAGGAAGTTCGCAGGTGCTGCAGTGTGCTAGGCTAACTCTCATACAGTTCGAAACGAAACACAGTTTCTTCTATACTTTCATTCTGTATATCGTTTATAATAATAAACGATCACGTCACTTATATATCGAAAAACGAATCGAACCTGACGCATATTAACCTGAATAGTTGACAGCACAAATTTATACGAAATTATACAAAATTTGCATTATTTTAAACTGTCCACACGTTATCAAATATTTTTTAAACTTTCGTTATTATTAAACAGAAAAATTTTCTCATTGTTATGAAAAATTGTGTCGGGATAAATGTATAAAAAAATACGTGAAAGTTTAGAATTCGCGACAATAGTAAATAAATTTTTTTAATAATGGCATCTGAATATTCCCCCTATTTTTTATGTTATAAATACTTTTTCGGTGTTATTCTGTGTTTAAAAAAACACCAGAAAACACTTTGGTTCTGTAATCAGATCGGAATTAAACACCTAAAACTGGTGTTCATTCGATTGTAATTCCTAAACGTTATTTGCAGATGTAATTTACATTTAAGTGTTTGTTCTCTGTTTCTCTTTTTTTTCTTTTCTCGTGTTTTGTGTTAACTAATGTTACCTACAACACAATATTTGGTGTTATACAGTCTCGCGAACCGCATGATTTCTCTTTTCTTTCGCGCAATTGTTTGACTATCGCCATAGCAACAAATCCCGATGGCCTAAAGCATCTAGTTTGATAGAAGGGTTCGCTCCAAGCTAAAATTGCGTGTAAGTTTTTTATATCTATATATATAAGCATACGAAGGCTTCAGTTTATCTATGCAAGATCGCCTTAAGAGATTGGATGCCTGTGTCACGACCATCATAAAAATATCGAAAATGTAGCAATAGAAATATTCAAATAAGCGTTATCGAACGTATTAAAGATTATGTAGACTCACCTATTAATTTATTACACGATTCTTCTTAAGAATGAGCAAAAAAACATCTCCTAGTTAATTTTTTTTTCGTTTCTTTGATTTTTTTTCTCCTTCAATTTTTTTTATCTTCTTCTTTTGTCCACTTATCCGTGGAAGCGATCGCTCTGTTAATTCTAGATAAAACTAACAATGCATCCAGCATATATATATTCTATATATATTGTTCTAACTTAAAAGCATTGAAAAGTAAAGAAAGAAAAAGAAAAATAATCAGAACGGTTGGGAATTTGATATTCTGGTAAACACAATTAATAAAACTTAAATATCATATTTTACGAAATATTTAAACGCAATTAAATGAAGCGAAAAAAAAAATATATTAAGTTCGTTATTTTTCAATTAATAATTTTTTCTCTTCGTTTTAATTTTATTTTTTTGTAATTTATGAAAAATAAAAGAACATAACAGAGAAAAACATGTTTATTTCTCTGAGGAATAATAACAGAGAAAAATAAGAGATGCTTTTCTCTGTTTTGTTTCTTAATTTTCTTTATTTTTTAACAGAAAAGTTTATAAATAATAGTAATTTGAATACTTCTTCATCTTCATTTGTTCGAAGAAAATTTGCATAAAATTGGTGTGTTTTTTTTATAAATAATAAAACAAATTAAATTTTAATTAATTACATAAAGAATGAATTATTCAATAGATCAAATATAAATAACGTGAAACGTAATAGGCATACAAGATAAATAATAGTAATTGTTTGAAAGTTAAGACATATAATGATCGAAGAAAAAATAATTAATAAAAAAAGGAAAACAG